>JALPQI010024054.1:0-19460 GCA_025490895.1 Thaumatotibia leucotreta | reverse complement strand
CTTAACTGGTCTATAAGCTGGTTAAAGTTTATTTAAAATGATGAATTCTAATAAATAATATTGCATATCGTATATTTTCAAGCACTGAGCACTTTTTAACATTGGAACCAATGATATATGTATAAGTAAAGATACGTTATACTCTAACAAAATGAGCGAAATAAATACTTCACATCATACACCTACAATTTATTGACAGTTGACATACACCTATCTTCATACTTCAAAATGCGTAAAAGAGATGGCAAAATACATATACACTCGTATTTAATAAATAAAAAAGAGACAACTAGCATTTGGCAATCGCGCGTGCATTCTTTTATTGGTAAACATTGTTTTATCTTTGTTACTCTCGATCTTAAACAGCATAAGCTTGTCTTTTTCTCTAAGTCAGTCAAAAACGTCAAAATGGCGTCCTATTTATTTTCAATAAATAATAAAATTGAAAAAAATATATTATTCAGTTTAATTGCGCATGATGTGTGATGCTGAGGGCATTTTTGCATTTTATTTTGTGGTTTTCACTATTGTATAACATAAAATGACATTTTAGGGCGCAGTTCATGTGATTTGCGAGAACCCGGCAGTGGTACACACCTCTCGGTGGTCTGGGTAGAACTAAGAGCGATTGTTAGAATTATCACAATCTGAGCGCTTCAATATTAGAGCCGGTGTAACATATCTTTACTTATTATATCATTGATTGGAACACGTTCATTGTTCATATATAGCCAATAAACGTATATTTTACAATAAAAAGCAAGCCCGATGGCCTGCTAATACTTGCCACTAATATCTCATTTTATCTCAAATAAGTACGTAATTCTCGACACTGGTCCGGCTACTGTAAACTTAATTTAATTTTAATCAACATTCAAATTTCACAATACAAATTACGGAAAATATAAACTTGGTGGTGACTTTTTTTAAATAATATATTACTCGTTGTTGTAAATGTACTTCGGACTTCCCAATGCCCGAATAAGTATGACTCATGTTAAGGATTGTCCCAAAAACATTTCGCTACGCTACGCACTATATACAGCTAAAGCGATACGGGAAACCCGGGCCACTGCGTTCATTCCGAACTGCCCTTCGTGAACTGATATGGCGCTCCAATAACAACTTTTTAACCGACTTCAATAAAAAAGGAGGTTCTCAATTAGACACAAACAGTAGGCAGTGCCAGAAAGATAACAACAGCACTAAGCAGTCACCTGTAGGCTTATGGGTAAGGCCGCGGATTTTGACGAATGTGACATAGAAATAACATTAAAAAAAATACGTTACGTTACCATAAAATGCAACGAAAGTTACTATAAAGCTCAGCTCATACTGGTATGAACTCTGATTAAATAAAGGTCGTAAAAAACATATTTTTATCACTAAATACTTGTTTTTATCAAATATAATAATCAACCCATATAATATAATTTCTCACAGTAATTACTTAAATTAACAGTATTTATAAATGTTTTCATGACATAATCTATGGAACTAAATAAATCACCATAAATGCTTAAATGGAAATAGAACTGTTATTAATTAACACTAATAAACACGTTAGTAATTGTACAGTATCACATTAGCCCTAGGGGGTTAAAATTACCCACTGGAAAAAGCTGATTACTTAAAAAAACGCAAATCAAAATACCTAAATAACAAAATAATTTGATTTGTTTCGCAAACACTTGTTACAGTATGCTGTCATTCAAAAACTAATAAAACTAATTTAAATTAGTAAATTTCTGTATGCACTTCCCTTTACCACATATTTTCGTTACGTAACATAAAAAATACGTTACGTTTTGTAAAAATGTAATGTACCTATTCGTAACGTAAGTGTAACGTATATTTGAAAAAAGATTGATTATCTTGGTAAATAATTGAAATCTGAACATAAGAATACATGCTACTGACGTTTAAAACCCTTTCGCATGAAAAAACAGCCGTTTTATAATAATCACTACTTACCGTGAAAATCACACTACCACTTTAGACGTTTTTTGCTAAAACTTTCGCCACGTGCACTGTGACAACCATTTGTCAACGAATTAATGAGAGTGAGTGTGCCTATGGGTGTTGCCCTACTAGAATAGGAGTTCCTAGGGTCGATAAACAAATGTCTACCAACATTGGCTTAAATATGACCTTAAAAAAGCGTTACGAAAGTTTCGTAACGAAAGTTTGGAATTGGTGACCCAAAAAGTAAAGGGCAAGAAAACAGTAAAATTGTTCACATATCATAAGTCCTTAATGAACGAAGCAATCGTTTATCATTATAATTTGGTTTAAAAACAAACATTTAATGCTGACAAGTCTAAAATTATGAAAAAAAAAAGGTTTTAAGTACTCGTTGTCGAACAAAATTTACTCGACTTTCGGTACGTTTTTGGCAGAAATATTTATTTATTCATTTTAAATAAAGTGCTAAATTAGCTATTTCATTTGATTACATGTAACTGTGCATAGGGGAATATTTTAAAATTGATCAGAGTTCTCTAGATGTTACCAGTTTTTTTTTATGAGCAAGACAAATTTTAAGCTCCGAATTCGTCAAAATCCGCGGCCTTACCCTTATGATGATACCGCGTCTAATCGTTAGTTGCTGACATGTTCTAACAAGTATGCAAGTGCGAAAGTGACGGGAAGCACGACAAATGGATAAAACTGGACCATCAGAAGCTACCTGTATAAAAATATTTATTGTGACTTCTCGAAGCGCCTTAGATGCCGGAACACCGAGCCTGTCACTGCGACTCGACCAAATGCGATTGCATCGAGATTCTCAAGTAACAAGGCTTGTAAATGTGCTCCCTGATTCAGCCGTATAATACAACGACGGAGTGCAGCGTTCTCAGGAAATTCCTTTATTTGATGGTTGTATACTGTGGGAATTTCTAGAAAAACATTTTGTTTTGATTCGGGTTAACAGATTTATCAAGTTTTATTTTCAGTTCTTTGGAATTGAGCGTCAGTGTTAGATCTAAGATCACTTTTTCGTTCGTCAACTAAGAACGTCACAACTCACAAATGTCTCTCTTATAATAAATTCATGTTGTAGCATTAAAGAACGTACTTTTTATTTAGGTATTTTAGATCTCAAATTCTTATTTAAATGTTTTTTGAAAAAAAAAAACGAAAATCTGCAAAACGTCTCTAACAATGAAATACAGCAGTAGTTTGGTCTTCTACGAACAAATAAAACAGGGAAGCCGCACGCCATTCAAAATTACCTTTAAACAAGTGCCCCTAACTTAAAATTATAACCAACGAGACGAGACTCAAACGTATTTAAATATTTATCAAACGTAACAAATAATTATATATGTACATATACTTATTTTCTAATTGTTTCTTCTAAAGACATTTATTGCAAACAAATCCGATAACTTAAAAGGTTACCTATTCTGTTGATATCCCAGTCTTGTATTTTCATTATTAAAAAAAATGTTGCCACAGGTTAAATCACGATTTAATAGGCACAATAGTTTTTTTTATAGATTGACATCCAATGCATTTATAATTAATTATAACAGAGCGCGAGTGATTCGGTTAACAAAAAACTCCCGACGCGCCGCCTCCAGATCAGAAACCCGACTGACAAACTGAATCACACATAAGTACCTAGTAGATTATTCTACAGCATTTTTATTGGAATAATGATGTCTCTTTCTAGGTTGACGCAGATACTGATACATGTACCTACTAACTACTTATTGGTAAGCGTAATATAAAGATAAACATTTCTGAGAACATTACGATTTTGATAGGTATTCATTTGAATTTGGTTGATATTGGGTATGTATAATCTGTGAAAAACATCCACACGATCTAAACATAGTTTAATGACCAGCAGCCGTACAATGAGTCGGAAAGTAAATGATACGTTAGGTTTTACTCGATACGTACCTAATGCATTTTATCGAGCTCGTGCTGACATATTGGAGCGAGCGCGATGGCTTGCTTTACGTATCGAGTAAAACCTAACGTTACCAATACATGCAAAGTCATGGTACGGCTACAGGCGAGGTGATTTAAACTACTGAAAAGTGCCTAACCCCTCAAACTTCTTTAGAGTTTTGTTCCATCAAATTACTAGGTATATGTATAAATACCGAAGATCTGGCGACTTCCTGGCATAACGCATCGGTATTGCGATACAGCGAGGAAATGCCGCCGGCATCCTCGGTTCAATGCCACAAGGGCCAATCTTAGTTACAGGTTATGTTAAGTATCTTAGTTAGATTTAATCTATGTATATAAATGTTGACTGGTAGAGAATACTTTGTAGCATTAAGTCCGCCTTTTGTACAATTGTATTTTTCTTTTTGTGCAATAAAGTCTAAATAAATAAATAAATTGTACAGTTTTGAAAATAAATATAATTTAAAAGGCATAGGTATACTTAATTATAATTACTAGTTTGACTAAGTAGGAGGGAGGACATTTTATAATTCTGGAGCGCTTATCTCAGAAAATATTGGCTTCAGAAATAAACCTTCTTTTAGGCCATTATTTTTTTTTACTTATTCAACGATACCCCACACTATAAGATTGATTATTAAAACTATAAGATTTCAGATATTAAAATCATCCCCACTTTAAAAGTACCTATGGAAGGTATCCGAAAAAAAAAATTCTACCACTTTGTCCGCAAGACTTATAGTCTGTATACAAGAATTATAGTCTGTGGTGTATAGCACATTGAAAATTTCTAGTAAACGGTCTCTGAGTGCAGCTGCAGACAGAGAGACGGATTGATGGACATACATAACAAAACTATAAGGGTTCCTGGCTTAATACGGAATCCTAAAAAAGATATAAGTAATCGAAGCACCAGAGCAGCAATGCAATTGGTGATTTGTCAATTATGAGCTCGCACCATCGTGTTGGCATAATTTAAGCTGTATTAAGAATAAACAAGCACGAGTGTTGCTTACATTACTTACAGTTACGCTTACACGCGTTATCTTGTTAGCGGCAACAATGGACAATTTACCACTGTATGGCGCATCTCGTGATTTATAACCGCCCGTGCTCGCCAGTTATCTATTACGATTGTTACTACTTTCACTAGTTAAAAGCTGTTTCAGTAGGCAGGCGTTATTTGCGGTATTTTTAACAGACTTCCAAAAAGGCGGAGGTTCTTAATTCGGTGTTCTTTTTAGGGTTCCGTAGCTAAAATGGCAAAAACGCGGCACATTTTTTATTCTTCTGGAGCGAATTTCCTCTAACTTTTGATCCGTAGGTCCAAAAAATAAGAAAAAAAAATCATGATTAGTGGGCTTATAGAATGCTTTAAAATAAAACTATTTCGAACATAATCGGCCCAGCCGTTTTTGAATAACTACGGTGCCTTACACTGAGCATGGCCCGACATGCTCTTGGGCGGTTTTATTTTTGTTTGTACATTACTCGACTTACTCGATATCTCCGAGAATCGTGAACCGATTTTCAATTGCTTATCAAACTAGTAGTCCCGTTGGCACAAATCGGGGTGTGATGATGGGATCTTGGAAAAATCAGCTGAAGTCGGTTTTTATTTTTTTCTATTTGATGATCGACATCGACATTATGCGACACGACAGGCACCCATTTGATGATTATCTTATATTCTGTTTACAGGTTTGCTTAAAGAAATAGTGAATAATTTCTTGAGTTGGTTACTTGCTTAAGTAAATATGCTGTAGTATGAATTCAATATGAGTTAGGTACAGTCACGTCTAATAATATGTATACATTTCGGAACGTATATCAAAGGCATAAGGATCATAATCGTATACATATTATTAAAGCCGACAGTACATAGTATACATACAATTATAAATATGTGTTTTAGATATGTATGTGTATAAGTACTATAAATAATAATAATAAATAAATATCTTGGGACATCTTACACAAATCAACCTAGTCCCACGGTAAGCTCAATTAAGGCTTGTGTTGTGGGTACCAGGCGACGATATATATAATAGATAGATACATATAGATACTTAGATACATACACAGCCATGACCAAGGAACAAACATTTGTGATAAATAAATACACAAAGAATGCCCTCGCCGGGATTCGAACCCGGAACCTCCAGCTTCGTAGGCAGGGTCACTACCAACTAGGCTACAGAGGCTGACTATGTAATTACAATTAACCCGAAGAAATAGAAACGTATACTGAAAGGGCGTTTATTCGCCAACAAAATGTGCTCATTTTGTCGGAGTATTTTTTATGTAAAACCAAGTTTCTAGTATTAAATAAATTAAAAAATAAATAAAGAAGGGTATAATTTCATATTTGTATTATAATTCGTTTTAATCTTATCGTAATAATAAGTATATATATATACACTACATTTAATGAAGAGAAACACTTCATATAGAAAACAACCACGACTACAGAAAAAATATAAGGAAACGCAAAGTCTCGTTTTCTTTGAGAAACTTGTCATATCGTAAAATATTTCTCTTTTACTAAACGACGTCTGAAACTGAGTTTGGAAGCGAGGAAACATTTATGGATAGGTTTTCAGCATGTAAAGGCGTCCGTGAAAAGCTTTCTAGTAGATTTTTGCTGAAGCGGAATTATAAACAAACTTCGTTTGTTGATAAAATAGTAAACTTGATATGTATTATTGTTACGTAGAAATGGATCAGCTTCCACTTTACCATACTAATAAAAATAATTTTGGTATATTTAGTAATTACACACTATTAGGCGACTAGTACATATTGGATTATATGGTGTATGTTAATTAATTAATTATATCCGGTAAGTCCGTTGATCACGAACGAAAGTGTTCGAAACGTCGGTAACAGTTTCTCGTACAATCCGTTTCCATAAATTAGTTTCATGAATGTCGCGGCAACCGAAGACATCATTAATAAAACTACTTTGTTTAATACAGAAAAACCGAATTATTTCTTATTCTTAACAATGAAACCAATTATTTCTTAACAATGAAACACCTAAATATCAGTTTTTGCGCAATCTCTGTATTATTGCAAAATTTTCTATTCATTAGAATCCAAAAAAAGTAATCAAACCTAAATACGTGCATTATTTCATAATCACGCACTTTCAGAACACAATTTTGGTTTTATTACCAACTTAAAACCTTAAACCTTGTGTTCACATACATTTTAGTTAAAATTATTGATATTTATTAGTATTAACGAAAAAACAAATCTATAACGTATTTCACGATATGTTGTATCAAAGACAACATTATTGAAATTCAGCCATATTTGTTTACATTTTTTACGAATTTTAGTGGCGGACGGCATAGGCAAATGTGCAATATTTCTGTTTAAATTAAAATGAAACTCAACCAAGAAATAGTGTGATCTAATAAAAAGCCTCCATGTATCCGACGTGGGGTCCCACTGGCGCACAAAGGTATTTTAATTGGAACGCAGAGCAAGCAATAAGGTCCCTTTTTTTCAAAACCATCCGGCAGGAAGCGAGCTGCAAAGACAAATGGACGGATAAATAACCTATTCATAAAGATTTTGTAACCAGTGAACTGGACAAAGTGACGTTGTTCTTCGCTGGAATTGTAAGCAGTCGTTTTAAACTACTTACGGATTGTATTGCCTTTTATTTATAAACGATATTGGATTATTGAAGTGAAACATGACCAGGAAAAGAGTTCAAAAAACCATAATAGGTAATTTCAGCAGAAATTGAAATCATTTAATCATATTCTTACTCTTACTTCTTACTTCATCAGCCTATCTCAGTCCACTGCTGGACGTACGTCCACTCCTCTCCTATTAACTATACTATGCGTATAGACGCATTAGGAGGTAAATGCCCATAATCGCCACGCTGGGCAAACGGATTGGCGATCGCAGTAATGTGTCCACTACGATGACGCTGCTGCCCATCATCAATCTTGTATCAAAGGATGGTCAGTGACACTTTAATCCCTTACTCTTATAGTACGGTCAAATCGTACATAAAACTCGCAAAACATGTAGTAAAGCTGCATTTTTGGTATGTTATTTAGACACCATAGGGCAGTATAAAACCACATTTTGCAAGCAAAAAAAAATTGTGCTAGCTGCGTTATACGTGAAAAACTGTGAAGTTTACTGTCTATTTTTAGTTTCTGATTTTTATAAAAAAAGCCTTACGTTTTTTGACAATATGTATCAGGTAACGTTTAAAGATGAATGAATTTGTAACAAGATGAGATAATATGCATTACCGTAGGTCTTATAGTTTCAGAGATTCGAGACTTCAAATAGTACCCTATTTTGTAAACTAGATAAAATGTTGAGTTTTGCTAACGTTTTTGGTTTAATATCGCCTTACCTAATTATGCTACGAAAAACATGAAATAATTATCTTATAGCGCAATTAATATTCTTTCATTTAAGGGTAAAATCAGGTCAGTAAACTTTGTAATTGAAACTAAAAACGCGAAATTCAAAAAGCAGGAGGTCCGCTATCTAAGTTTTTCATACAAATGGCAAGTCGTGTTGCAAAGCTGCAATTTTTGTATATTATTATAGGCTCTATAGGGATGTATGAAAATGCATATTACAAGAAAAAAAAGAAGGATTTAGGTATAGGACGTAAAAAACTGAATAAAAATCGGACTTTTTTTAGTTTTTGACGTTTAACTAAAAAACTATAACTTATTGATACTAATTGCTATAAAACTATGAAAGAATATTAAAATTGAAAGGATTTGAGCTACCTTGCATCACCCTAAATTATATACATTTAGAGATACGACATTTCAAAATGAGCCATCCATTCAGTTAAGAAAATAAATGTAATAAGAAAATAAGTGCGCTATAAGGTCATTATTGCATGTTTTTCGTAGCATAATTAGGTGAGGCGATATTAAGTCGAAAACGTTAGCAAAACACAAAATTTTATCTAGTTTACAAAAAGGGGTACTTTTTCAAGTCTCGAATCTCTGAAACTATAAGACCTACGGTAATGCATGTTAGCTCAACTTGTTGGAAATTTATTAGTCTTTAAACGTTTACTTATATATGATATCAAAAAACGTAAGGTTTTTTAAATAAAAATCAGAAACTAAAAAATGGCCGTAAATTTCGCGGTTTTTCACGTACTACCCAGCTAGCACAACTTTTTTTTGCTTGCAAAATATGGTTTTATACTGTCCTATGGTGTCTAAACAACATACCAAAAATGCAGCGATACTACTTGATTTGCGAGTTTAGGGTAAAATTATGGACGATTTGACCGTACTATTACTCTACCTAAATGTATAAAAATAGGAAATAAGCACGTTAATAGAATTGTATATCTAAATATTATTCAATCATGAGTTTTTCTATGAGAGATTGCCTGAGACATTACTTTGATTAGATAACGTTTGCACAGCATATTCGTGATGTAAAACGAGTAGTAAATTTCAGCCAGTTATTTTGAAGAGAAAGCAAGTAAGGCTTGAGCGTGCCTTATCGCCGCAACGGTTGGCTTTTCTCTTGTGTGCTGTTTTATATTATTTGTTTATATAGGCGGCAAAGGTTTGAAAATTAAGTCTAGCTAATTATTATCAATGTCCAAAATTTTAAATAATAATAAGTTACTGATGTGTGTTGGTATTTACACACATGGCCATACACACATCGGAACTCTTTGGTGAGTTAGGTGTCGCTAGCGATCAACGAGGATGCGTTCTGGCTAGGACGACGAGGATACCACGGAATCTAACGGTCCATTTGCTGTCAACATAGTTAATCCTGTTTTCAAAGGGTTGGCAACGCAGGTGTCCTCTAGTTACAGGCAATTGCCTATCGGCTGTGGAAACTACTTACATCAGGATGCCTATATGCTCGCCTAAGCATATTAATTAAACTACAGCTTAATCCGATTGCTGATGTATGACTGATCTCAGTTGGTCTATTACGCGATTCTGTGAGAACAAGAAGCAATCAACTGCAGCACGGAGTGGTAATGACGTGACAAACAATTATCCATCGCATGCGTGTGTGAATAAAGTATGCGAGTTGTAGCAAACGCGATTACAAATGTGAGATCGTCGTTTTCTCTTCTTCTTGTTCGCCGTCACACTCTTGTCAAAGTGGTCGTGGTTACAGTATTAACAAATACATAGTACTATCACTAACGTACAGTATGGACACACCCAGCCTGTGTAGCCTCCCAGGCTCCTACCGAAAGTGCGCACCCTAGCTCCGGTTACCGCACAGTTACCCTGGCATATGTCTTATATCACTCACACAAGCATGACGCGTGTGCACCTACAAGAGATTAGTCTGTGCGAGTACCAACGCGTTTGTACTTACACTTTCGTACTTATAGCCGTGGTCGTCTTTTCAGATATCGAGGAAATGTGATACTTAATATACACTCGCGGTCAATGAATACGGGTCAGGTGGATTTTTTCATAGAAAATACTGGAAACATGCTGATTACAAATATTTAAAATAAATATTTATAATACAAGTGGAACCGTTTTTAACATCAGATTGTATTGGAATTTTCCTGAAGTTTTCACCCGATCCAAAATACACGGAAATTTATCGTCAGATGACTCCGTAGATATAAAAATAGCAACTCGTGATTAAAAAACTCGATTTACCATACATTTTAGGTGGTTTTCTTGAACGGTCTACATTTTTGTCTATACAAACCTACCTAACCACAATTTTGAATTTTTTTGGTGTAATTAAAAATTTAGGGGAATTCCAATACAACCTGATTTAAAAATAGATTTTACCTACACTATCAATATTTTTAAAAAATATTTGAAATAACCATGTTTGCATTATTTTCTATGAAAAAAACACCTGACCCGTTTTCATTGCCGGTGTGTGTATATAGAATTTATAATTTTAATTACACAATTGTCCAGTTTAAGCATCTTTTAAATGTAGCATAGTCTAGATTCTCGACATTAAAGGTACGTACATAAACTGGACAATGATAATATTCGTATTTAAATTAAAATTATAAATTCCTAAAAGGTATGTAGTTTGTGTTATCACTCTATCAGTATTTTGATAAACTTATTTTCAATAACGCAAAATGTAGCAAGCTTGTAACCTTTTCTCTCTCATTAATAAAACACATTCATAGCAATTTTTTCTAGATGCAAACATTCCATTGATTCCTTTACTATACGCATGGGAATTTTCTACAAGTGTCAGTCTGCCCGAGGTCCCTTGTGATGTGACAAGCAACCATACGGCGCCGTCGCGTACTTATTGCACGGGAAAAGTTTTCCGAACGTTTGTGGTTTTTCCAAAATCTGAAGTGGGATTCTGGCAGCTGCCGTCACTGACCCAAAAGAAATTTATTTAGGATGAATAATATAATATTTATTTTTTTTATTTATTAAGAAGTTCAACAACGTTTACATGAAATGAAGACAATTAGTAACTACAGTAAGCATATCCAATAACAGAACTCTCTTAATTTATTATAACTAGTATTCATATAAAATTTATTGTATCAAGTTATACTGAGACAATACATTTTATATCTCGATTCATCCTACTCTGTATGTCAATTTTATTTGTAGGTTTGGAAAGCTATGATTTCTAAAAAAGAGGTATGTATAATATTCCTTACGTCTTAAAAGTTAATGAAATAAGAAATACTCAGCGGTGGCTATCTTGTTCCTATTTACCGACCACCCGCGCCTCTAATTAATAATACTAACATTTGAAAAACTGTAAAAATACAGTACCGAGGCAAGCTCTAAATGTACATTTTCTCAAAGGTTCGCTTTACCCTATTATTGTTTTAGCGCATTATCCCGAGTTAAAAGAATCAACATTTTGTAGGAAAACTGGATGTTGATGTTTGAGAAGTGTTTTTATGTTCTTTGTAACGAGGAAACGGACAATAAGCGTGAGTTATTCGTATTTTGAAACTTGCATTTTTCAGGAGTTTCGTGTATAGTAGTGAAGTAAAGTCGGTAGTAAATATTATAAATGTGTTAGTTTTTAATACACGATTTCCTTGTATCTTCATATGAATAATCTGACAATGCGACTTTATGGCAAACGACAAAGTGGGACGTTTTACTAAACTCATTCACAAATTTAAATGTAACGCTGTACACGGTAACGACTAAATCACTGGAACAATATTCATGAAAATCATGAAATTTTATATGAATTTTTTTACCCGGACACTTGCATACGATTCCGCTGATAAGAAGAAGGAATCTCTGAAGTTGAATTTATATAATTAATATGTTGGTACAAGGGCATTTTTACTTTTTGGGGTACCCAATTAGCGCGAATTTAAAAGACCTTAATTTCAGTCAGCTTCGTATCGACAATTAAGCACTAAATTTCGATAATATTAATCTCTGTTTTGGTGTTCATTTTACAAACTAAAAGCCATATTATAATATTAAAACGCCAATCGAGTTTAACTTCCTAAAGATATTACATGTACCTAAGTAATTGTCATTACGAAGCTGACTGAAATTAAGGTTTTTTAACTTCACGCTAATTGGGTACCCCAAAAAGTAAAAATGCCCACAATGGATTTACGGCGTTAAAGCTTGAATTTGTACGAGCACTTACAAAAAATTGGTATATTTTGTGACAAATAAAATACATTACCTTTTAGTTACATTATTAAAATGAGTCCCCGCGAAACTTGAGAAGTTTTCAAGAGTTTCCACCACGATCATAGCGTATCCAGATACAAAGCTGCTCTACGGAACTTACTCCAAATAGGGGTAACGCAGAATACTACGCACGGACTCCGCTTCATTGTACGCCCAAACGCATAGATAAAAATCCTAATTTCATTGTATTTCCAAAGTAAGGGACATCACGTCATTTGGGTGTGTTTAATATAAAAAATGATGTACTTAATTTTTTATATATTATGTTACAGGAAATAGTCAAGTTAAGCGTAACGGGCGGCGCTTTTTCAAACCCTTCACTGCTCGCGGCGAGGCTATCGTATTATTTTTTTGATATACGTTAATTATTATTATTATTATTATTGTATCTCCTTGAGGATCACGGGCTTACAAATCCCGGTTTTTTGATAGGCTTGCGCGGGGATACAGATCCAACACGTAGAGGCCCTTTGGAGAAGTTTGCTGTGTTGTACACCTGCTGCAACCCATTCACGGGCACAAATAAATATCCGTAAACCGGTCCCAGCAGGCGCATAGAGACTATTGAGAAGGAATGGAAAAGACTAATGGGCTATGGTGATGGAGGATGGATGGATCAGAAATGGAGCTATAGAAAAGAGGTCCGGACACCTGCCATAACAATGATTTCTCTTTGCTATCGAGGCAGGCGGTGACTCGCCGCCGACTAGATGGGCCCCCGTAAATGCCGTCACAAGAGACAGCCAGGGGCAACACCGGTGTAGGCGGCTCAGGAGTGTAGAGAGGTGTACACCGCTTTCTGCGCAGTGGCTTGACAGCCGCTGCACCAACTCGCGCCTTATGCAAATTTACACTTCCACCCCTGGAGCGTATAGCTCTAACGACTCCTCTCTGGACGGCCAGTTAAGGCAAGCCAGAGCTGAGAGTCCTACGGGTCCCCTTGGGGTTCCACTCCGACCGACGAAGACACGCCGGAGGCGGGGACCCTGACCGACTCTCGGGAGCACTCGGGTCCGTGGGGTCGTTACTCCCCAACAGCTCGCCACAAGCTGCCCTGCGGCCTTATTATTATTATTATTATATTAGCCTATTGTGTCCCACTGCTGGGCAAAGGCCTCCCCCCTCTTCTTCCATTCTTCTCGGTCCTGTGCGACCTCCGGCCAATCTCTTAAAAAGGAGTCTAAGTTATCCCGCCATCGCCGACGGGGTCTGCCTGGTCTCCGATTAGAGTTGTGGGGCACCCACTCTGTGGTTATTTTGGCCCACAAATCATCCGGCATGCGGCAGACATGACCCGCCCAGTCCCATTTTAACTTAGCCGCTTTCCGAGCTACATCAATAATTTGTGTCTTGGAACGCAGCGTTAAAAACTGCTATAAAAGGTGCATCACAAGGAAAATCCTGGATAACTAGCTTAAGAGATAGCACCGGAACCAAACAAGGAGACAGAAATAGCGTTTTAAATATTGCTACAGAGTATTATAAAGCTCTCTACTCGGATCCCCTTCGAACTCAAATCCCGCATTTAGGAGAAAAAAGTTTCAGCACAATCCCACCAATTACCGAGCACGATGTGTACACGGCACTTCGGAAAATGAAATACAGCAGGAGTGCGGGTGAGGATGGTGTAACAACCGAAGCTTTACGAGTTGGAGAGCCAACATTAATTCCTTATATATGCAAGTTATTCAATAGCATTTTAGAAACTCAACATTTTCCCAAAAATATGTGTCACTCAAATGTAATTCTGTTGCACAAGAAGGGCGACAAGGCTGATATAGGCAACTATCGTCCTATCAGCCTTGTATCTCATCTCTATAAAGTTTTTATAAAAATTATAGAAAACCGCATATCGGGGCAACTTGATCTGCACCAACCACCCGAACAAGCGGGATTCCGCCCCGGCTTGTCTACCACCGACCACCTGCATGCGTTAAACCAAATTATCGAAAAACATCACGAGCACAACCTCCCCCTCTACTTAGCATTCGTTGACTATTCAAAAGCGTTTGACAGTATATCCCACAATGCCATATTCACAGCTCTACATCATCAAGACATAGCCCCTAACTACATCCAATTATTAAGCACCATCTATAGACAAAGTACAGCCGCCATAAAATTGCAATCCTCTGGTCCATCCTTCGAAGTCCAAAGAGGAGTAAAACAAGGAGATCCGCTATCGCCGAAACTTTTTACCAGCACATTAGAGTATGTATTCCAGAAACTCGCGCCGCTTTGGGGAGATAAGGGTCTGGTCGTCGGCGGGAGGCGGTTAACCAACCTCCGCTTCGCCGATGACATAGTCTTATTTTCCTCAACAGCTTCCGAGCTGCATCAAATGCTAAAAGACCTTAGCAACGCAAGCCTCGAGGTTGGACTAAAGATGAACATGTCGAAGACCAACGTCATGACGAATACCACAGAACGTAGGATTGAGGTAAACGGAGAACATATTGCATATGTCCATGAATATCTTTATTTAGGTCAAATAGTCTCTTTCCAGGCGAGACAGGACAAGGAAGTCGAAAGACGAACTGAAAACGCCTGGAAAAGCTATTGGGCAATGAAAGACCTCATGAAAGGAGATCTACCTCTGTCACTCAAACGTAGGCTCATGGATATGTGCATACTTCCAATCCTCACCTACGGTGCTCAGACATGGTCCTTGACGGAAGCTCAGAAGTTCAAACTCGGGGTTTGCCAGCGAGCTATGGAACGCAGCATATTAGGTGTAAAACTACGGGATCGTATCTACGTTATAATATTATTATATTATCTACGTTATTATACGTTAATAATTCGCAGATTTTTTTTATATTGGCAATTTGTCGATAGGGATGCTACCTTGGAAATTTGCGCTCGTTTAAAAATTCCTTAGGTATGCGCGCGCTGTATTATAGTTACTATTTTATTTGTTGTTTTATTCGGAGTGGAGTGAATTTCAAATGTTTGTTGCATTTATTTTGTTGTGTTTTATTTACTGTTATTACTTTTATGTAAATTGTGAACTTCAACTAACGATTAAGAATAAAGAACGTAAATTTGCGATAGTACCTAAGTAAGTAGTAATTACCAAGCAACAAAAGTTACTAAAAGTCAGTTATTCCTCGCAAGTGTGTCGAAAAACGTCATGTGAAACTCGTGTGCATTGATCATTACACTCTCTCTGCTATCCTATGCGCGCTCGCTTACAACTTGCGCGCACACTACCGCCTCGAATGTAATGATCAACGTAGCACACTCGTATTATATTGTACCATTGTAGTCGCCCGCGAGCATTCAAATGCTTCGTTTGAGTTGTTTGACTAGTACGGAAGTGATCTGTGTGTGGAATGCATTAGGAAGAGTTGCAGGAATAAAATTGCATTTCGCTTAGTTTGTGGCTGTTCAGTTCCAAGTGTGAGCGCTGGTTAATCTTACTTTATCCTAAACTAATTCAGGTAAGTCTAACTTTCATGAATTTCCATTGTGACTGCTTTGGACCTGAATGTTAATTCGCTTTCAGTGATAGAGAAGTGTTGAACTGTTGAACTCTTTTCATCATCATCAGCTAATGATAGTCCACTGCTGGACGTAGGCCTCTCCTATTAACTATGCATATAGACGCATTAGGAGGTAAATGCCCATAATCGCCACGCTTGGCAAGCGGATTGGCGATCGCAGTTATGTGTCCACTATGATGACGCTGCTGCCCATCATCGTTCAGTTGGAGCGCCAGCGTAATAATGAAGTCATTTACTTAGTTGCTATGTACAGACCACCGAGATTCAATAACCAAGATCGAATTAAATATTTTTACGAAGAGTTAACTAGTATTTTGAAATCTATCCCAGTTCATTCAAAAGTAGTTTTTTGTGGTGACATAAATATTAATTTAATGAATGTCCAAGACCAAAACGTTATAAAGTACGAAAGTTTGATGGCAGAATATGGTTTCACTAAATGCATACACGATATAACGCGACGAGAGGTGGTACTGGAAAAGGTGGTAGAGTCATGTTTGGACCATATTTATGTTAGAGGGTCTTCAGCGTTGATAGATTCCACAGTCATTACACATAAAGTTTCAGACCATTATTACGTTGCGGCCTCGATCGAATGGAACGACACTCCGCCACCAGCAGCGCGCGCGCGGCCGCGGTCTCCGGCGCCGGTCTCTCGGCGAGTGCTGGATAACCGTTTAGTTCGAGAGAAACTGTTGCGAACTGATTTTGATGAATTGTTAACTATCCAGTGCCCTGTCGAACTGTACACTGCTTTTAACAAAATTTTTACAGATATTTACAATGAATGTTATATAGTGAAAGATAATCCTTCTAAAACGAATAGTAGAAACAACAAACCCTGGATAAATAACAATTTGAAAAAAATGATTCTGGAAAAAGATAGGCTATATAAGATATGGTGTAATAACCCTAAAAATATGATGAAAAGACTAGACTATACAAAGTATAGAAATAAATGTAATAGGGCTATTACTAAGTGCAATAATGATTACGATAGGCAATGTATTTTAGATTGTAACAAGAACATTAAAAAACTATGGGACCAAATTAATAGCTTACTAGGTAAAAACATTAAATCTATAGATAATAATATACTGGACAATATGAACGAGCACGGAACAACCAAAGATATATGTGATAAATTTGCAAGGAATTTCTCAAATGATATACAACAAATAAAACATGTTTGTACGGATAAGTGGTTGGATAGGGATACATTTGCAAGCGGATCAGACGTGAGCATGAGGTGGCAGCCGGTAAACGCCAGATTTGTAAGGAAAGTCATCAACAATATGAACACAAAAAAATCACCTGGCAGTGACCTCGTGCGCATGGCTGATCTAAAGCTATTGGTAGATAAAGTGAGTCCGGTTATCGCTAACTTGATAAATTTATCCGTTAAAAAAAGTAATTTTCCAGATAAGCTAAAAGAAGCAATAATTCGTCCGATTCATAAAAAAGGAGACCGCAAAGTATTTTCTAACTATAGGCCCATAGCAATTCTGTCGAGCATAGAAAAAATAGTTGAAAAATGTATTGTTAGTCAAATTGGAAATTATCTTAATCACAATTCTACTCTAAATAAATGTCAGCACGGATTTCAAAAAGGTAAAGGCACTCATACATTATTATCTAAATTTAATGATCAAATAAATACACATTTAGAAAATAAGAAAATAGTTATCGCAATTTTCTATGATTATAAGAAAGCTTTCGATACTCTGGAAATGGAAACGCTTTTAAACGGTATGGACGAATGCGGAATTAGACACCCGCTCAACGCTTGGTTTCGTGACTACCTTCAATCAAGAACGTATCGAGTGAAGGTTGGGGATGTGTTCAGCGACGAGGTCGCGGTTAACTGCGGAGTTCCGCAAGGGTCGGGATGTGGTCCAGTGTGCTATTTGATGCACGTCAACAGCATAGGTGGAGTCATACGCCACAGCACACCATACATGTTTGCTGATGATCTGTGCACCGTGTCTGCTGGCTCCGACCTGACCGAAATGTGTCGCTCCATCCAATTGGACATTGATGCAATAGTGCGATGGTCTCATGACAATGGCATTATACTAAACGCAGACAAAACCAATCTTCTTGTTATACATTCACCACATTTAAAAATACCTGATCACAATTTTAATCTAATTGCCCATAGTTATCAGTGCTTACATAATAACCTAGTCAATTGTCAATGTAGTATTATAGAAAAAGTAAACTGTGTAACATATTTAGGAGTTAAAATAGATAATAGTTTTTCTTGGTCTCAGCACATAGACTATATCTGTGATAAATTGAAAATATTACTGGCAAAATTTTACCATCTCAGTTACAGAGTTCCTAAAGGTACTCTAAAATGCCTATACTTCTCATTGGTAGATTCCATACTGGGGTATGCTCTTGATTGTTACGGCCTCACATTTAAAACTTACATTGATAAATTAGAATCTCTACAACTAAGATTTTTAAAACTACTAGTACCCAATAAAATTAAAAATAATTGTAAAAACGACTATAGAAAACTTTTTAAAATCTGTAAAATTCTCCCAGTTACTTTAAAACATAAATATATTTTGGCAATTAACAACCACGGCAATCACGAGCATAGCCTATGTGGCACTACTCATGAGCATGGTACAAGATCTGTATCCTTGGGTAAATTTAATGTACCTAGAGTCAATAATTACTATGGAGATAGGACTTTAAAAAAACGCTTACCTTATATTCTAAATAGTATACCTGAAGAGATCCGAACTGAACATAATGTACGAGCATTTAAAAGAAAACTTAAAAAATATTTATTAGATACATTACCTTAAAATTATTATTGTTAGAGCCAAGGTTAATATCTTGTCATTTGCTTAAGAATAGAAATATATAATGTCATGTTGTATATTAGTTTAAGAATGTTAATAGTTTAAGATTGTCCATGTATATCTTAAGACTTCCTGTAGACAAACTGTCTCAACAGTTTTACAGGACTTTTGTTAATTTAGAACTATGTAGTACTCTTAATAAATACATAATAATAAAAATAATAAATAATCAATCTTTTATTAAATAACGGTCAGTGACACTTCAATCCCTTAGTCGACTTTTACGACACCCGCAGGGACCCTGGGTCCCGTTTTATAAAGTTACAATTTACAATTTCGCTGTTTGCCTCTCTTTCTAGCCAATACGTGCGTGCGTTAGAGAGGCAAACAGCGAAATTGTAAAATGTAACTTTATAAAACGCGATCCAGGAGGAGTTGGGGTGGTGACAAATGTATTCTTACTGCCATCACCACACGGCAAACTCTCTTCTTGAACTCTGTTATGTATAGATTATTCTTGAATTGAATCAGGAACTATAATC
>JALPQI010024053.1:0-14556 GCA_025490895.1 Thaumatotibia leucotreta | reverse complement strand
CAAAAATAATGTTGCTAGCCTAAAACGTTTAAAGGCATATTCACACTTGTTTTCCTATTATTATTGTTTATCCTATTATAATTGTAAAAGTCGCAGGTGTATACTGCGACTTTTACCGCAAAGTTCACAATCCGCAAATGCCGCTTTTCCGGAGGTCGATCACGTAATAGAAGGGATACGATTTTTTAAATAGTTGTTTTCAAAATGTTGACAATTTGTATTGGGATCATCCTATAAAAGTATTTTGTAAAACTCAGATTACCGATATTGTTTTGAAAAATACTGGTACATGGTAAAACACAAATGGTTCTTAAATTAAACGAAAACGGTTCGGGCAAAAAGATGATTTAATTGGGAACCTATAAATTATGCTTAAGCACTATTAGTTTTGTAAGGCTAACAGTCAATTTCAAAATAACTATCTAAACTAATTACTTATGACGTTTTTAATCCACTGTATAAATTTAGCTGCATCAGTAAAAATAACATATTCGTTAAGGTTACAAGTAGATTCTCCGTTTTCTGGTCGTAGCGACAGTGAAACTACGCCTCGGAGGCGCCAGCGACCTCCGTCTAAGATGTACAATCCACCGCCAGAGTCTCCCAAACAAGGACCGGCGCCATTTCGATCACCTGTAAAAAGTTTTTAAGATAATTGAAGAATAAAGTATTTTATTATTCAAATGCCTGAGAAAAGGGGCCCGTTCATTGAAAGCTTGTAACTTGTAATACAAGTGGAAGTCTCTTTTTGATACTATTAATTAGGACTTCCGCTTGTATTACAAGTAACAAGCTTTCGAGAAATAGCAGTTAGCAGAGCAGTTAACGATGTCGGTACAACACACCAAGTTATTTTGAATACAAATCACACAGGAGGCGGATAAGCCTATAAGTCACAAAACAAAACATGTTATTCGTTATCACGTCACGATTTTTAATAAAAACATTGAATATTCTATAACGACCTTGTACAATCAGTTTAAAAAATATGTAAGCGACTATAATCCTTGTGCCGTCGACGATACGTTTTAAATTATATACATATTAGACGTAAACTATGAACTTTTTTAATTTATTGAAGTTAAGAAATGTCATCTGATTAGAATCATAATAAGAATATTATTTTGGCGCACAGACGATGACGGACGGAAAACATAATTATTGTAGGTACGTGAGAACTATGTTTAGGGATCACTGAAACCACTTCTCTCTTAAACCTACCTTAAAAGCTACCCTTAAAAATTTGTTCGATGTATTACATTTTAACCGACTACAAAGAAAGGAGGAGGTCCTCAATTCAACAGATTTTTTTTTATGTTGTAGGTATGTATGTTACTCGATATCTCCAAGAATCGTGAACCGATTTTAATATTTTTGTGCGATCGAATGTGTTATACCCCGATATGATCCCGTTGGCACCAAGTTGGGGTCTGATGATGGGATCTTGGAGAAATCGAGGGATCTCTTCAAATGTTATAAGTAGGTACATGTATGGGCGCCTTTGGTAATTTCATTTACAAGAATTTGCATTCAGAAAGTAGGATTTGAGGAATCCAATGATGGAAACAAATCGGGGATCTTAGAGTAATCGGTTGAAGTTAGTCAAAAATTGGTGATTATTAAATAGGTATTTTAGTTACCTGCGCACAAAGTGGTGTCACTGGTAAACACATGAAAGTCGGGTCTGCTAGCACGACACATCGCTGTGCTGACGACTGGTATTCGCACCATGCGCGGTTCGCCCTTACTGCCTGGGCCAAGTTCACTCGAACCCCAACCAGCTACCTACAAATAGACAAAAAAGTAATTAGTTGAGATGAGTTCAGTACTTGGGTCGCGTTTTATAAAAATACATTTTATAGTTTCGCTGTTTGCCTCTCTAAAACATGCACATATAGAACATATGACTAGAAAGAGAGGCAAACAGCAAAATAGTTACTTTATAAAACGCGACCCTGATATTGAAAAATAAACAAAAACAATAAATAAATATGGCGGGGGCGCGGGACTACGTGAATTATTATATTTTTTCCACTATCCCGTCCAACTTAAATTTATACTGCATTGTGGTGCAATTAAGTAGTAGAAGCAACTTGAAAAAAAATATGATAATAAAAATAGCTAAGTTGTATTTTAGTAGAAGCATAAGTGCTTCTACTTTATTTATTGTACCATTAAGACCATTTTTATAAATGTCTGATAAAATAGAAAATACCACTCCTGAAGCTCCCACTATCCTATTTAGATCGTTGTTCCCATTCCAGAGGCAAGCAGGTCTTATGTTAGTATTAAACTCGACGCTTTTTTCAAAAGTAAGCACAAGAAGGTCATCTGCAAAGAAAAAAAATCCTGTCATTCACTCACAAAATTTATATTAATAACGAGTAACGCAACGCCTACTTTGTGGGTAGATATAAAAGATAAAAGTTTTTTATTCGATTTATTAATTACCTTTATTCTTAGCAGTCAAAAACCAACTGTTTTTGGTTCAAGCATTCCCATTCTAGTAGTAGTATAACTAATCTATAGCTACGGTATCAGGGAAGCGCTCAGCTATTTGCAGCTATTTTGAAACTCTTCATCACATTGACGGCTGCATGAATAGACACATACATAAGATATTTCTTATCCCGACTCCCGACATTCCCAACAGCAGACAAAGGTGTTAAGAATAGTTTAATCTAAAACTTACTTGTATACGTTGAAGAATTAAACCCCTCGTGTATGGTAGCAGATTCTAATGTTCTGGTGACGGTTATATCATCACCCCAGTCTTCTAAGTTGTACACACCGACTTTAACCACGATATCCCTGATGGAAGTAAGTGTACTTCTTTGCTGTATGCAGTGAGCAGCTGAAATTTAACGATAATCTAATTCAATCAACAAACGTAAATAAAGAATATGTAACGGAAAGATTCTGGTCATTAAATATCAATTAAATTGGGGACAAATAAATATCAAAATTTGGAATACTACTTGGATTTAGATAAAAGGCCATTCAATAAAGTACCTGCCCAAATATTGATTAGTCACATATACCACACCTCACATCCGTTCGTTATTACCTCTTTAGAGTATTATATTCTTTGGTTATTACCTATGTACTTGTAAAATGAGGAAACGCAGAATCTTAACATTCTTAACTATTAATTAACTGGGAACTAAACTAACCAATCTTTTAGGTATGATTCGAAATTCCGCAATGGCATGAATCATTTTCATAAAAATTTAAATATGAAAGTGAGTCAAGGAGACAGTCGAGTGTTTTGAGCGAGCATTCGTTCGTTCTTGGGCAGATGAAAACAGGGAAAATCCTAGCAAAATGTTCTTTCGTCAGCCCACGAACAAATGAATGCTCGCTCAGAACACTAATTGGAAACGCGGCTTACTGATGCTGTTTGACTTACCAGAGACTACATGTCGATCGGATACCAACGTTCCAGAACAAGCAAACGTGAGACTGCCGTCCTTCCTCTTGTAAATGGCGACCAGCCATGGCCAGTCTCCACGTGTAAACCCAGTCCCATGGTAGATTAGAGGCACATGCTCGTTCCCTCCTGATACTACTCCACACTCTGTGCTGAAGGAGGGATTTCGCGACGGCATTGATGGGCTGCAATTTTCAAATTTAGATTTAAAGCGGCTGTCAATCCGTACAAACATGGAGGGATTTGTATTTCGATTGTAATGGATTACTTTTATTGATAATGTTTCATCGTCATAATAAGCAGGAAACCTAAATGTATGTTAGAAAACGTGATGAGGGATGAGGATTGAGGATATTATATCAATATTTAAAAAATACATGTAAAACGACCAAATTTTTAAACTAGCTGAGTAAAGACTTACTAATTAGTTTGTGGTCGTGGCGGTGGAGTTTCTGGTCTTCTGGTGGTGGTAGTGTATTCCGGATAGTACTCGACTGGTGGTGGCGGTGGTGGTATTGGTCGTTGCGTTTGCGGCTGCTGTGGGCGCGGGTATGCTGGAACTAAATATTATTTTAATTATTCCCAAGAGCTTCATAAAACGCATGATGTGATAAAAGAGCAAGTATTGTAACTGTAAGATATGGTCATCACTACCTTTACAAGATACAGGTAACATGTAGGTATATAAGTCAATTGTCTTTACCGTTATCCCAACCGTTGCGGTCACTGTCCACGTTAAATGTGAACACTTGCGCATCTGGTGACGAAGATATGATATTAATTGATGGGTCCTGAGGCTTCGGTCTTGTGTTAAATTGATTGAATCCTTGATTGAACCCATTGTTCGGAGGCCTTTGGTTGAAACCTTGGTTGAATCCATGATTTCCTGGTCTTCCTCCTCCTCGCAAATAAAGCATATGCTGTAGACTGATCGTAGTGACATATAAATTTGGCTGTGGTACATCTGAAAAAAAGAATTATTGTTAATTCAAATCAATAAGCTATATAACATTTGATATATATTTGAATAACGTCAGTGCGACATCGAAGTTAAGCAATATATGACCTTATTAGCAAGTTTAGCAACATCTAAGTTGGTAATAAGGTCATATATTATATGTATACATATTATATTGCTTCACTTCGATGAATAATAAGTTACCTCCAGGACCATAGCATAACACGTTGCCGTTAACTATGAGGTTGGTCAGACGTGGTAGAGGTGTAGTAACGGGGAAATCTACTCTATAGTCTATAGGTGAGTCTTGATTAAACTGTAACCCTGAAGGATTGATTGGTTCTATGCGTCCGGCATAATTCTGAAAAATGGACAAGAACATAAAAAACTCTTCATAATCTTCAATTAGAATCACGAATCACGATACGTTAATATTATTAAACATTATTTTGTATTATATTTTAAATATTTGTACCTATGTATTAAGATATACTTTATGAATTCCTTAAGCACACGTCGTAAATTTTATAGCTAGAATAAAAATAACATGAACCTCAACCATTTTTTTTAAAAAGGTTGGCAAACAATTTATTATTTCAACTATCGTGCCCTGAAGTTGCTATAAAACTTACGACGACTGTTTATGAGAAGTTAAAAATATGAATTTAGAGAAGTTAAAAATATGAATGCAGGTCGACGAATCAAAGTATAAGGTTACGATCGACCAAATGTAATTGCCGGTAAGGTCTTTACTTCTACATACCCGCACAAAGAGAGAAATTAATAATGTTCAATAAACTGATTTTCATTGTCTATCAAGACAATACATTACCAAAATTACGTTTTAATGCTATGCACGTCTTACTCTGAGTTACTAGTTTTAATGCTATACGCAGACACTTTATACATAAATAAGGAAAACGTAGTATGTAGAAAGCCTGTTTTACGACATTCCGGATACAAGATGTACGGTATCACATCACGTACATCATCTGCATATGATATGACATATGTACTGGTTTTTGTGGTATTCATTGAATTCATCTACGGGTTAATATCTCCATTGATTAATTTTGTTGGTATGGATTTTCCCGCAAAACAACTTCCGTCGAAAATACCACGCATTAAGTGTTAAGCCCATCTACGTGCGTATTTTACGTTATTAAATCGCACAATTCTAAAAACCTTTCCTAATCCCGTTTTAAATTGAATATGCAGTTAAAAATAATTATTTGAGGTTTGGAGGAGAACAGTCACATTTAAATACCACACAATACTCTAAGATAGCCATACGATACCGTATACAATGTGCTGATTTCTGACCAAATTTGAAGTTAAAAATGTCATATGAAGATTTCTTGATTCAGTCTATTTTAAGCAGAGATTGGACAAATGTGCGTCATTGTTCGCAATAATATGGACATGACTCGAAAGTTGATTGAATAATTAATCATTTAATATTTTTTATAAAATTACCTATTTAATGCTTTGGAATCAAATTTCAAGAAATTATTCGTTTAATTATTGATTTAACCAACTTTGGAGTCATACTATTGTGAACAATGACGCACATTTATTCGATCACTGATTTTAAGAGAAAATTAGATTTTTTCTTAAACCCTTTTAGACCGTTACGCTATGATAAACACATTTTCGGAAACGATTTTGTCACCATGTTGTCTTAGTCTTGTCACACTTAATTGACAGACATAAAATGAACAAAAAAATCTTTAATTCTCTAGCAAATGTAAAAAAAAAACTTTAAAGTGCATTTTTTGCGATTAATAAAATCCTCTTTTTGTGTATTAAGGCATTCAATACATAAAAAAAACTAAAAAAAAATTTTTTTTTGCAGATTTGACCAAAACTCATTTAACATTTTTTTCTTCTTTTAGTCTCAGGAATATGCTGCTAGAATTTTTCCCTTTCCTCATGGGCACCTTGTATTTGAACAAATTTGTCTAAATTGTCAAATACCTGTGCTAAGTCTCGTACAAGAACTAGAATCTACAATACATTAAGGTGCGTTCAAACTAAAAGAGCATTCGCTGTTCTGACCTTCCACTCTACGAAATTCGATCGGTACACAAAACGTGATTGGTTGATTTCGTAGAACGGGCGCTAGAACAGCGAATGCTCTTTTGGTTTAAACGCACCTTGATAGTCTTTATCTCATTACCACGAATACTTGCATTAATGGTCACTTATCACAATCAGCCAAATATTGATAGACATTTCAAAGAAACTGCATTTAGAATCACGAAGGTGGAAGTGCTTGCAGCACTCACATACTTGAATCACTAGTGTAAACACTCAATGCACGTATTTATGATTTGCACTTTAAGTATAAAACATACCTACTCGTATGAGCCATGTGTATACTTTGCTTATTTACAGATAATTACATACACGTAATTTGAATACAAACTTAGTTTATTTTCTCAGAACTTAGTTACGTATCCATATATACAATATGCGTAATTTATTATAAATAATAAATAGATATCAAATTAGTACTGATTTTTCTATCCCCACCCCACTATCCCCGGTTAACAGTAGTCAAAAATAAATTTTAGCTCTATCCTTTTTTAACTGATGACCTAAGATATGGATGGTAATCATTATAACTGACGGATACTTTTAACCGAGGATTGAAAAATCAGGCCTAATGGCTAATTTAAGCAAGAGTTATTTTCGCATCATCATAGGAAGAACTAACGTAGAGATGCAGGTTCACTATTATTCTTTTATAAATTTTATAATATGCATAAAATTGTTACATCGCATAACGATAACATTATTTGTTCCACGCTATAGGAAAGCCGTTGACGCAAAAGAAGGATGACTCCACTCCGAAACATTTTTGGTGCATACCGTCCATCCAGTTATCCATCATTTTTACCGAAGCACAGCAGGAATTTTGTAAAGTTTCTCTTGTTTGGTTGCTTCGAGGGCCCTGGACATTAATTCAAACGGCACAACGCTTCTTTCTCACCACTATTTATTTAATTAAATTCGCTTATAAAAACATGTTTATTATTGAAGATCTGTCAGTCGAGTGAAGTTTGAAGGCTCATCATACATAGACAATATGTATGATGAGCTTCCAAATTCAAATAGTGTTAGTCAAGCACGAGTCGATTGCTTGCTAACAACCTTCATAATAACACACCCCCTCAATCGACTCTGCTTGACGTATTATTACAAACACTTCTAATTACCAAAACAAAAATTTCCAAACATTACTACATCAGATTATAAAACAATTTTAAATAACAACATCAAATTAATCAAATCATAATCAAAGTTATTACCATTCTACTCTCCTATCCAACAATTTCGAATACATGTCTAAATAACAGTTTTCAAATTCTTACATATTCACTCATCGCTTCTACTCGTCAACACGTAACGATTAATATGTAAATAAATAAATTTTGTCATTATTCAATTCAACTCGCCTCATACCCCTCAATATTTTGTCAGCCTCCGTAGCCTAGTTGGTAGTGACCCTGCCTAGGAAGCTGGAGGTTCTGGGTTCGAATTCCGGCGAGGGCATTATTTGTGTATTTATTTATCACAAATATTTGTTCCTTGGTCATGGCTGTCTATGTATTTATGTATCTTTGTGTATCTATCTATTATATATATCGTCGCCTGGTACCCACATCACAAGCCTTAATTGAGCTTACCGTGGGACTAGGTCGATTTGTGTAAGATGTCCCAAGATATTTATTTATTTATTTATTTATACCCCTCATATTTCCTCCACCGCTCGACACATTGTACCAATACATAAATAACTACTAATAACCTTTATCCTCTATTCATCTTCTCGACTTTACTGTTTTCTCCCACTCAACACATCAATCTCCTCCTCAATTATAAATACATACAATATAATATATCTTGTCTTTTTTTTATTTCTCTCCCACTCGATACATCAATCTTCATTATTACATACTTATACTATAAAACATCTCCTCTACTTTTATTTCTCTCCCACTCGATACGTCAATCTTCTCCTCAATTATAAAATACATACAATATAATACTTCTTATTCTCCCACTCGATACTTCCTCCTCATTTATTAAATCATACAATATAAAACTTCTTATTCTCCCACTCGATACTTCCTCCTCATTTATTAAATCATACAATATAAAATATCTTCGTCTTTTATTATTATCTCCCACTCGATACGTCCTCAACCTCATTCCTCGTCAACCTCAATTATTATATTAAATACATCCAATATAAAACAAATACCTCCATCTATTTTTATCCTTTAAACTTCTTCTTCACTCATTTTACTCCCACTCGATACATCGTCCTACTCAATTATTAAAACCATACACTATAAAAATTTCACACACCACTGAAAAATATACCTCTATCTCAAATAAATAGACACTATAAAGAAAAACACCAACTACTAATAATAAACACAAATACAAAATAATACCCGTATCTCAAAATAGACATTTAGAAAAGAAAAGAACACTTAAGGGTATAAATCAAAAAATAAACGAATAATGATTCAGTTACTATCACACTAATCACCCCCTTAAGTGAATCATTATTAATCACCCCCTTAATTCTTTCTTTATTTTGTTCTGGAATCCTTAAGTCTTCTTTCAGTATACATTTACAAACCCGATTAAATATAAAACAAAGAACCCCACATTTTCCGAAAAATAATTTGTACTGTTCATTTTAGCCCGCACTTAAACTACACTCAACAACTCACTTTAATCACTATATTTCGCTTTTCATCTTCATCATTATTTAAAAATCTTCATTCCCATCATAAAATACATCTAAAAATACATCTTTATTTGTTTCACCTTCATTTGTTTCACTACTCAATTGTTCTCAAATGAACATCGCCTTCTCGAAAATTCTCCAGATTTCTTCTACTTTTATCTCTTTCTGATATTTCTCCTTCTCGAACATTTTATACATATACCACTTCTTCTTTCAACTTTTCTTATATATCTCCTTCTCGATTTTTCTACTTCTTCCTATTTTCCTCAATTTATCTCCTACTCGACCTTCATTGACTCTTCCAATATGATCTTCTTCCTGTCTGCTATTTCTCTGTTTTGCGTTCTGCCTTCCGTAATTGTTTCTTGAATTTTTATCATGTAATGTCCAAAGTCCTCAATTCTTTTCCGTCATAATTTTCTTCATTTATATATACGTGCTCATCTTCATTTAAAAATTGACTTGCGGTTTTCCTTGACTCGTTGCTATGCTTATTTTGTAAACAACCTTCCGTTGCTATGGTTAATTTTGATAAATATTTACATGCCAAAAATAAAATGATAATACGTAAATACTTTCACAATTATTGTATCCTTCCTTAAAGTTCCACTGGGCCCATAACCTCTTGTTTGGTTGCTTCGAGGGCCCTGGACATTAATTCAAACGGCACAACGCTTCTTTCTCACCACTATTTATTTAATTAAATTCGCTTATAAAAACATGTTTATTATTGAAGATCTGTCAGTCGAGTGAAGTTTGAAGGCTCATCATACATAGACAATATGTATGATGAGCTTCCAAATTCAAATAGTGTTAGTCAAGCACGAGTCGATTGCTTGCTAACAACCTTCATAATAACAGTTTCAATTCTAAATATTTTATTTTCTTTCTGAAGCATTTATCTCATTTATTTTAACTACCTACGCAGGTTTTCATAAGTAAATACATTTTCATTCTTTTTATGGTCCTTCGAACACAACCTGAACGAGTCACCTGTGTTTTACAAAATGTTATGTTACCCTATTAGGTAATGAGTCAACAGTTTTTATTTACACTGCCGAAGAATTGGAGAAGAAAAAACATCAAACAAATAAATCTAGACAGTTTTCCCGTTATATCTTATTATGACTGTATTCGGCCCTCTAATGTGCTCGGACCCATGTAAGTAAGTATACATAATTTACCAGGTATCTACTTAGTATTTATTGACAACCATTTATTGTATTATTATTTTTAGTTTCTTCAAATTCAGGGCTATCCGGTTTAACCGGTTTATACCTAAACAGTAAACCTTAGCACTTTTTTTATTTTAAAGATGTTTATGAATTTGTTTTTTTTTATGCAACAGCTGTTTTAGTCTCAGCGGATTACGGAAAGTCAATGTAGGTATTTAGTTTTGCTGACTTGATTATGTAGGTATGGTGGGTTCAGGTATTTTTTCCTTCGCAATACTGGAGCTATCAAATATGTATACCAGATTGAAAAATAATTCCAATAAGTAGTAAGAACATAATAGACCGAGACTGTATTTACATATTAGTAGTTTATTATTATTAATTACTTTATTATTTAATGCCGTAGATAAACTCGTTTTCTTAGAGGATACTTATTGGATTTGATTACTTAATTATTGGATGTATTAAATCTACAAATATCATAATATTTGTGAATTTAGATTCAGCACGATTAGCATTTAGATTAGCACATATTTCAGAGTCATTTTGTTTATTGTGCCACTTGCACCACAGCAAAATGAATGAATATTTGGGAAGCTCCACAGCATGTAATGTTAACATTTTAACAGATCACCTTCAACAGGTTTATAATCTAAGTTTTATACTAACATGATATTTGCAAATTTCGTAACAACTTACCGAAAACACTCTAGCTGCTATCGTAAAATTAACTACAACTTGAATGGTAGACACAGGTCCATTGGGCTGGAGATGAATCACTCCAAACACACCTCCACCGTCACTTTGATACTCAAAAGTTCCAGGGCACGGAGATTCCACATATTGACTAATAACTGGCAAGTAACTTGCATAACCTAAGATAACTAAAACACTATAAATTAGTCGGCACATTATCACAGTAGTCGATTAATGTTCGTTAAAGTTACTCATTTTTGAATTTTTATCACGCGTGTGGTCATGGCTCGTTGCGGGTTGGCACTGACTTGACTCTGATCAGTTGTGGTTGTAGCCGTTGTAGGCATCTATAAATGTGTTGGTCACTGTCCGATATAGGTGGTATATGGCCCGCCTACAAAATATAAAATTAAATATTACTAATCAAACCTCTCAGCACGTGCGTACTGACGTGAGTTTAACTTAATTACAGGTAAACGACTGCCGTGACAAATTGGACTACTTTCGTAATTATAGTCTAGAAGGAGCCTTAATTGAAAACAAACTGAGTTCTATAAATTATCATTAGCGGTATTTTGTGTTATCATTCTGAAATCGAAAGTCCTAGTACGGAATATGTATATATGATAATTTCCCGACTATAGGTATCTTATTGTATTTATATAAAGCAACTAGGTACGTTGTCACCGAAAAGCAAACATAATCAAAATATATTGATTCATTTAACATAAGTGCATTATGTTGTCCAGGTCTTAAAGGATGCTATTTATTTATTCTTTTTTTTTGTTTAAGTAGGCATTACGTAAATACTGGTAGATACAGTCAAATTTGTATATAGAAAGCAAAATGAAAACATGACTTTAATTACCATTTTACTAATTAGGTAGTTAAAAGGAGGACTAATGCCCTAAGAATACGGATACACCGAATTGAGTGTTCAATGAAAGTATCTCATTAGATACTTGTAATTAAAATACTTCAGCTATTTAATCAAAATACCTAACGAGGTATCATATTACAAAGGCTTTTAAATAAGGAAAATATACGTAGGTAGGTATAGTTTGAATTGGGAAAACCAGTTAGCACGACTCAAGCTGCAACAATCTTAAGCAAAAACAGTACAGTAACTATCGTTTCTTAAACTGAACGTGTGATTTATTTTTGTTTTTGTATCAATTTCTAAATTAATTGGTAAGACATTTTAAATTTAGCCGTATTTTATAAGTATACTATGACTTCACCTATGAAAAAAGAATCAAGCCGTTTAATGAGCTATTATTTTTAACTATTTTTTAAGTATTAGTATTGTAAATATTGGATGTCATATAGCAAAGAAAAAACGACCAAGATCACCAACGTCCGAAGTGGAGATCGAACCCACGTGCTCAGGCTTTGCGGCTGATGCCTGCACCCCTCGGCCACTCGGTCTTAGCAAACACCAGTCAATTTTCTCGGGTATACGCAATCCCTTACAAGTTCCCTTTATTAGTATTGTATTATACATGTTATATGTAAAGTTTAGTCCCTAACGCAGCAACTATCAAGGTATTAACTGTATAAATGTTACCTAGGTGTTTCTTGACGTAACTAATATCTACATCACTAAACTGTCTTAACTATGAACTGAGAATACCTTCACTGCGCATACGCACCTATACATCACGCATGAGTAATACTCTTACCCGCATGTCCAATTACCCTACCTATACCTGTCGTGGGTAGTTTGGCCCATAACTTTCCAACTAAAGGGGATTCACCGCGCTTGAAAATATCTAACGCGCAGCTTAAATGTCGGAAAATTATGTAGTTTATCGCTGTAATGGATGTTTAATGATAACATTGCTCAGAATAATAATTCTGACTGTGACGTGGATTGTGACGTCTAAAATATCATTCCCGAAATAAAATTAAAAATCGGCGGCCCTACCGTGAAAAACGAAATTCGTAAATTTCGAGGATTTGTCTCTCTCACTCTAATGACGCCTTCGTTGGAGTGACAGAGAAAAATCCTCGAAATTTACGAATTTCGATTTTGGCGGTAGTAGGCCGGTTGCTAGTTAGTACGTATTTCGTTTCACCCATCGAAGTCCAAACTCCAGATATCCATCCCGCTTGTACTCGCGACTCGCGTATTAGTGCGAACGAGATAAAAAGTAAACGCGCGTTAATAAAGTAGCGGCAACTCATGCTAAGGCTGCAATCAAGCAATCAGCAAAGGAAACAGACTTGTACAGTCAAAGACAAAATAAGTTGGATTTGGATACAAAATTGTTCAAAAATATGTCTCAGTGCACTCTAATTCAGTGTAATAAGAACGTCGTAACATATTTATGAGCGGATTCTTTCGATGCTTATATTTTTACACTTGACTGTACGTGATTTATGAATTTATGAAATCCTAAAATTAAATAAATTTTAATATGCTCTGCACAATGGACATCATAAGAACGCTTAAAGTCACCCAAAGGGCAACGGAGGGGGCTATGCTGGGAGTCTCTCTCTGCGAGAACGTATTAGAACAGATTCAATCCGCAGCAGAACCAAAGTAACCAATATAGCTCTCCAAATCGCTAAACTGAAGTGGCAGTGAGCAGGGCACATTGCGCGTGGAGCCGATGGCCGTTGGGGCAGAAAAGTTCTCGAGTGGCGGCCACATACCAAAAGGCGCAGCGTGGCCCCCCCACAAGGTAGACTGATGACCTGGTGAAGGTCACAGGAGTCCGCTGGATGCGGGTGGCGCAGGACCGGTCATTGTGGCATTCTTTGGGGAAGGCCTATGTTCAGCAGTGGACGTCTTTCAGCTGATATGATGATGATGAAAATGCTCTTATGACTAGTGGTTACTGGTTAACTGATGTTTTTGATATTTTTGGTTGTAACCGACTGTATTTATACTGGCTGAATTATTGCAGGAGAAAGTTTTGTTTTGTGTCAATGGACTCTTGTGTACCTACTTGAAAATAAGGAAATCCCCACAAGCGTTTCAGATTCTTAATGTGAAAGCTTTTTTTAAGCTTTTACCTTCGTTCGTAAAAGAATAAGTAGGTAACAGTATCAATAAGCATATAGAAACTATTTTAATATAGGTATGTCAATTGAGATATTTAGAAAAACTTATTCTATATTTTTTTATAAAATCAAACCTATGTCGTTTAACGTTTGTTTTATGCTAAAACTAACAAATGATAGACTTGTTTAAATTTAAAATTAACGATGAAAGCTTGGTTTAATAGGCATATTTGCAACTTTTGCTACCTCCCTGTGTCATCCCTTTAAGAAACAAGGGAGAAAAAGATTGAAGTATGTATGGGTATGGAAGTGTTATTGTCATTGTCCACGATCGCCGGCAGATCGCAGGCTGTTGCTAGATTACAAATTTTACAATGCCTGCGTATGTTAAGTAAGAACAAAAACTAGTTGTTCTACGAATTGTTATCGTTTTTCTGAATCTATTCAATAAGTTCAATGTTCAATTGAAATCCGGGTTTTTACAGCACACAAAAAACAACCATCTAATTTTTTATTCACC
>JALPQI010024052.1:0-17927 GCA_025490895.1 Thaumatotibia leucotreta | reverse complement strand
ACCGTATTGTACTGGAAATAGTGATGGGAGAAACTGGGTAATATTTCCCAGGTGGCTTATAATGGTTCCGTTAAAAGTCACTTTCGCACTTTTCCACTTGTCTGAACGTGACAACCCCTGTTTCTCCAACTATAGGCCCGGCCACGACTTTGAGCGACGGCAGCAGCGTCCGCGGTTTTTTGAGTTCATTGCGTGTGGTCTCAACAAAACATAGTGCGCTACACGTCTCGACCGCGCAATGGGTAGATAATTCACTTGCCGCGCCGCAATTCGCTCAAAATCGTGACGGACCCGCTAGACTCATAAAGCTTTTCTTAAAAAGTTTGTACATTTGAATCCCGTCTTCGATAAATACAAATTGGTAGGCTGGTAGATTCAATGAATGAAAATAGTTTTCTGACAAATTTGTCGTTATCTCGGAAGCTAAGACGAATCCAGAAAAGTTAAGAGCTACCGCGAACCACGAACGAAATGTTGCCTCTCTGTCACACTTACGTACGATTTCACAAGTGCGAAAGAGAAGCAACACTTCGTTCGTGGTTCGCAGTAGGGCCTCAGGAATACATCTTTCAAGTCGGTATACTCATAACAGTCATAACCACGGGGACAAGTCATAACAAGTCATAACCACCATAACAAGGGGATTGCAAAATACCAACCTACTTTTTTCTTGTACATACTGATCCAACTCAGTAAACAGCCATAGACAATTTAGCCGTAACAGACTGAAAGTAGGTATGCACATTTGTACCTTAAGCAAAAATATTTGTTTGATTCGCAAAAGTAAATTCCCAATATTTCATGAATACCGGAAATGTTTCAAATTCGAAATATTTGATTTGTTAAACATTTCCCTCTGAATTCCCCCAATTCTCTTAAACATTATTTTCTTTACTTTAACCGGATTCCTTGATTAATCCATCACTTTTTGTAGGATGAGGTTTCTTTAGGGCGCATTTTTTGTGTGTCACACCTCACCGCTAAACAGTTTAACACAATACAAATGTTCTTAAAATATTTTTGTTAAAAGTATGGTACAATGCCACAAGGGCCAATCTTAGATATAGGTTAGGTTAAGTAGATTAGTTAGATTTAATCATGAATGTAGGATTAATATGGATTTGACAACGTTATAATAATAGCAAGAACGAAAGGGATGGTCTTATGAAACTTTTTACTAGTGGAATTGGAAGTGAAAAGGAACGATAATCGTCCGTCCTTATCACTGTGCCACTATTTTTTGTGTGTGTGTGCATTAGATGCTAAATGTAAGTGCCAGACAAATGCGTTGAATACGTCACTAAGTGCCACACACACAAGTATCTTCTTAGTAGTAAGTGACTATGTCTATCCCTCTTAGTGGCACACTATGTGCGGCCCCTGGGATTTAATCTATGTACATAAATTGTAGTTTTGAAAATAAATATAAAAAAATATTATAGATATTATTTTTCGCACATCACTAATCTCCAGCTTCTAACTCTCGAAAGCACGGCGCGCGGTAAAATTGCCACGCGGATTCCATCAGGCGCTATATTTCTGGACGAAACGGCGACTTTTATAATTTACCGGTGACGTACTACAACACGTTTTACCGTGATAATAAAATAATAGTATTTTATGCAACCCTTGTTTAAGAGAGGTCAAAAAAGGTGAGTGGCGTGGGTAACAATTTGAGGTGAAGCCGAAAATTGTTATTAAAGACGCCACGAGCATTTTTTGACTCAGTTGAACAATGTTGCATATAACTTTTTCTAGGACAACACACTTATTTTCAAATAAAATTGTAAATTTGAGAAATATTCTTAGTCAAATACAATTTTATTAATCATCAAGGTCGGGCGGAAGACGTTTAAATTAAAAAAAAAGCGCCTCTATGGTTTACTGTTCATCAGAAATTAAAATTGAATTAGGTTGGCAGCCATGTATTTCATTAATCTTGTATACACGAGGTGTCTTAAAATGCAAAAAACGCACTGCGTGTAAACCCGAATGCATTTATAGGGAATAGACAATTATAGACTATCTTGACATCTGTAAGGTAGGGGCTTACAGGTGTGTTCACGACCATGTAAATGACAAATAAAAGTACGGTATTAGGATAATATAATAATTTTGTGATGAAGTAGAACCAGAACTACCGCGACATATTAATTTTCATACAAAGTCGTAACAATTACAAGCCAAGCCCGAATGCGTGGCGTGCGCGTTGTAGTATAGTGAATATCATATTAGCTGGCACACCGTTTGCTGGCCCCAATTTCACCACCTTGACAAGTGCTACAATTGTAAATTTACTGTTTCTCCAATTGGGGACGTCTATAGGCTACAGTTACCGCTTACCATCGGAAGGTATGTGCGTTTGTTTGCCACCAACATAAAATGTAGTGCAGGAACTTTAATAAATCAGCAGTAAATAACTACTTTTTGCGAAGCAAAATTACAATTGTCACAAAAAACACGACAATTGTAGCGAAATTCCGACATATGCCGGACCTCATGTCAAGATTTGATGAATATTGTACTAAGCCTTGCGACAATTGTCACGGGTTTCGGAAAATAAAAAGCAGTTTATTGACGTTATAATAACGTTGTTAGTAATAGTTTTATGTTGGTGGTAAACAAGCACATGGGCCGTCCGATAGTAAGCGGTAGCTGTAGCCTACAGAGGCCTGTGACGTCAGTAACAGTGATATTTTACAATTGTCAGACTTGTAATTATGGTGAAATAGGCCACTGGTCACGCGCACGTGTACGCCACGCCAGCCGTGTGCCATCTAATATGACATTTACATACGCTACAACCAGCACATCATGCACTCGTATACGTGCTGCTCACGCATTCGACATGGCTATGCCTTAAAGATTTCTACGTCGGCGTGAAAGCCGGTCACAAGTTCCTGACAATAAAACGTGTCGGGTTATGGACATAAAACTCCACAGTAAAGTATAAGAACCAATAACTTCCTTACAAATATCCCAGTTTAATCCCCAGAAGTTATTTGTATTATTGTGGATGGGCAATTGAGCAGTTATCGGCTTCGGCTTTCTTCAGGATTACAGACAATAAGCGGGTTCCGAGGGATTACTAGGGGTATTTGATGTCGACTCTCAATTGCTTTAATCTATTGTTTTTTGAAGCTGTCGCTAAGTGGTTAACCCCCTTATTCATAAACGTTTATTAACTTATCAAGCCGCTAATAATTTTTTGACCCTTTCGGTCTTAAAAATGTGTCCATAAGAGCAAAAGGGACAAACAATTATTAGCGGCTTGTTAAGTTAGCAAACGTTTATGAATAAGGGGGGTAGTGTTTCGATGTTCGAGTTTAAATTCGGAGGTCATGGATTGAAATCCTGGTTTGTATCGAGAAGTTTTTTTACAGTTATCAACCGAAAGGCAGAGATATCCAATCACTAGGTAGTGGACAAAGAGAACGACAGCGTGGGCGGAAGACTTTTAATGACTCGAATTTGTATATTTTAAAGACAAACGGGTCTTAATCGCGTAAACTTACGCTTAATTATATCCTGACGTTTCGGGCATGACGTTACACCCGTGGTCGCAGGCAGACTGGCGAGAGAATGTATCAACACCTTCGAGCTGCTCAGGTTTTTCGAATTACCCGTACTTGATCTTGATTATTCACTTCTAGGCTAGGGTTGTCACTAGGCCTACAGTCCTACACACAACATCCAATGGCTTTAAAACGGATGTTTCACCACGCTTACATTTGTAAATCACGGGATTCCACGCGGACGAGATTCCTTGCCCCTCATTTTGATTAAAATTCCGATGTTTCTTAATTTCAATGGCTTCACGTACTTTTCGGCTATGATGTATACGCTCGGTTGAGAGGACTTTCGGGTTATGGAGCTCAATCCAGTGGTTAGGTCCGAACTCCAACAAATGCTCGGCCACAGGAGACTCATTCGTTTGACGCTTTTTAAGGTGTTTATACATTCTCTCGCCAGTCTGCCTGCGACCACGGGTGTAACGTCATGCCCGAAACGTCAGGATATAATTAAACGTAAGTTTACGCGATTAAGACCCGTTTGTCTTTAAAATATGAGTTGATAATCGGGAAAGTTTAAAGCGAATTTGTATGTCAATTAGACCGAAAAGGACGAACGATACTTAGCGGCGTGTTAAGTTAAGAGATGTAAATGAATAAGGGGGATGGTCTTTATTTAAGAAACAAGCCGAATTCATAAGTAAATGCTACATAGACGAAACTTCTTACGTGTCTTACCGTGTTTCTGCCAAACTGCGCTGAAGTCTATTTAGGTGACAGACGTCGCCTTACAGCAATACTCGCGACGAGGCAAGTTTGCCTACTCCCGCGCCCAGAGACAGGTCTGTAATGAAGATCATTATCCCTTCAACTGTAGAGGAATACATTTGTCACCACCCCAACTCCTCTTGCGGGTGTCGTAAGAGTCGATTTAGGGATTGAAGTGTCACTGACCATTACACCAATTCAGTACGCAATGTTCGCAGCTATCAACCGATGGTCCCCGGGTTTTGGGGTCCAAAATATAATTTTCACGTGTCTTGACCTGCGGCCCTACCGCGAACTTCGAAATCCGCAAATTCCGAGGATTTGTCTCTCTCACTGTAATAATAACGCCTTCGTTGGAGTGACAGAGAAAAATCCTGGTAATTTACGAATTTCGATTTTTGCGGTAGTAGGCCTGGTTCCCAGATTTAAGAGATGGCAACAAAGGTCCAACCGAGATTCTCGGCCGTGAACTAAGTTGTACTAGTCTCGGCCTCGGCACCGACACTCGGCACGAGACAAAAACTTATAGTCTCCGTCGGACCTTAATGGCAGCCCTACGCAAGGTGTAGCGTGTGAAAAATTTCACCCTGAAACAAATTCTGACAAGCAAAACTCATTATGAAAACTGTCACTACTCTTAGCAACCTCTTATGTCAATATTGAATCAGACTTGAGATACGAATACGAGCTTTATAGTAGGTATTTGTTACTTAATGAGTTTTGATTATCAACCGACGAATAGAATAATGTTAGCAGTCTGCATTTCATCACGTACTTCTCTCTGGCCAACACTCGTTCCAACTCAAACGAGCGCGACCGCTCTTTGTCCTTCGACAAAGATCCGCCTCGGGCCCGAACCAGACCATAGACAACCAGCCACAGACTCCGTAATCCGTCCGTATCCAGATTTAGAACCAGGGACCGGAACTGTTATTTTCTCCATACAAAAAGAACGATTATTTTTTCGTTAATTTTCGTTCTTCGGTATATAAATTCTAAGTTAATGGAGTAAATTAAAAATATGATGTTATAAATTATATAGGTACAATATTGAGTAGTACATAAAGAATATAAAACATTTTAAAACATTGGTCTATTTCGAGGTATTTGTAAAATAAAGGTTCCGGTCCCTGTTTAGAACTATTCTTACTAAATAGTGTCTGACCAGCATAACCTTTGCATAAGCATTTTTTCGATATTCTTTACTTGGTAACAATTTTGCCTATCAATTAACCTGCCATTGTCATAATTTGGTATGGAAGTTTTTGCCAGGACACTTTTTTTTTTTATTTACCGCTTTTTTCTTGTGTGAAGTTATGCTGGTCAGACTCTTGCTTCGAGCCCAAGCCAAGCTGTTTGACATTTGTGCATACCAGTGTAAAAAGTTGAAGTATTCGCATTAATGTTACGTACGGTACACAAAAAATTATAGCGAGCATGAAAAACATGCACTTTGCTACGTGACAATCTACCCTAAAAAGCGGTAGCTTAAACTTTTCACACTAGGCGATATGAGATACCTACTCGACGGTATGGAAAAAGTGACGTCAGATGAAGGTTTGTTGGATAATTTGGCTCGGACTCTGGACTTGAGTTATCACTTAAAAGGCATTTCTGTGTATGAAAGACGCGATTGCGTGTTGCTATTGAAGTTTTATTAAGAGAAACACTTCACCAAAATCAAGAGATTCATTTGATTGTGATTACCTACGTAAGAACAGTTCATGCTGGACGTCCATAGCTAGCCCTTAGATCTCATGGTAAGCTCACTGTACACTTTATTCGTAAACGTAGACAAAACTATTATCCACGCAGCGAATGATGTTCCGTACCTATACCAATAGTCTGTAGAATCTAAAAAAAAAATCACAAATATGGCTGACTGTCCATAGCATTTGACATCTTCGACACATGTCGTTAAACAGGTTCACAGATTTTAAATTCGTAGATTGTTGAACGTATTGCGAAAACACAAATCAAATTATTTATTAACTAAATATTTTGATTTGTACTTTTTATTTTTCCCCAGTAGTCACACTACTTAATACTATATAAATTATAAATATTAGATGGGGACACCCCACCTCGGACATTAGGTGATCTTGGTCGTTTTTCTTTGGTATATGACATATAATAAATTATTTGTATTTTGTATTTATTTAATTTATAATATTTTTAATTCGTAGATTGTGTTCTAAAAGCATGTGATTGTAGAATACTGCAGGTTTTTAGGTTTGTTTAAGATTCTACTGATAATTTAATAGTGTAAAGTAGTAAATAGTGTTCCGTACAAGAGTCAGTCTAGTTCACTACAGACATCTCAAGGAGTTTTTTATATGTTCCATCTATGACTGAGGTGATCTGTGGCTACAGCAACTTGCAACTCGACATTCAACTAATATAAATTACTGCAATTGTATTCAGCTAGGTACATGTGAGGACATTTAACTTCTGTTGTTCCGAAATTGACAGAAGTGTACAATCAAGGTGTCTTACCCATAGAATTGACGTTCTCAATCGTCTTACAGTATTGAATATAATTGCAGTTTGCTAACATACATAATCAGCCTGTGATAGTCCACTGCTGAGCGTAGGCCTCTCCTATTAACTATGCGTATAGACGCATTATATAGAAGGTAAATGCCCATAATCGCCACGCTGCTGGGCAAGCGGATTGGCGATCGCAGTAATGTGTCTGTGTCCACTATGATGACGCTGCTGAATCTTTTATCAAATAATGGTCAGCGACACTTCAATCCCTTAGTCGACTCTAACGACACCCGCAGGAGGAGTTGGGGTGGTGACAAATGTATTCTTACTGCCGTCACCACACGGGTGGTTGTAAGCCTAAGCTACTGAAAATAATTGATAAAAATAATAATAAAATAGGCGCGTTCGGCGCTGGTGCCACCAAAGCGAGCTAGCTATTTCTCGCTCAGGTAGTATAGTTACTAGAACAGCGGTGAATTACAAATTTCGCCGCGTCTCTTTTTTTTCAAAGCTATCAATCGGTAACACACTTTCAAGGGAACCAGTGCCTTAAGAATGTCAAATTGTAAAATGTAGCTATAGGAAGTAACAATCGATAGAATACATAAATTATTATAAATATAATTGAATTTAAAATATCTTACCTTATATTATTTATTTCATTTTATTATTTTCAAGGGATAACAAACAACTATACAAATACATTTTATAAATGGAGTTACATAAAAAGTATTGTTTTATGTACAGTCAACAACGTTATCCACGAGTTATTTATTATGTTCTTAAAATTAATTTATTAATTGGTTTATAGGTATATAACTGCCCTTAAACCTTCTATCACAAGTAAACATTTACTTAAAAGAACATTCCTGTTTTGTTATTAGTTATGTGTTAGAAAAACCAATAAACAATTTTTCATTTCATGTTTCATTTTCAAATACAATCCCTTCATCTAATGCACTTAGACTTTTAATTACCGTTTTACCCCGGCCGCCCGTCACGTCGGCGATGCAATTTTTCACGCGCGACACGAAAACGCTTTAACCAGCGGGTCGCTTTTACCCCCTATTGCCACCCCTAGATCCTGGTGGCTAAGCCTCTTCAATAATCATAACTGGGAATGCTAAATCTCAAAGAGCCTTTTTTTAGGCCTAAATTCTAAATCGTGCTCATTAACGGAGTAGGTAATATAAATTTAATCAACTTTGTTTAAGCTGTTTGATAAATGTATTAATGAAATAAATTTAAATAAACTAAATTAAAAAAAAAAATATGTGCAATAAAAATACCTACTAACTTAAAATAATTAATATTTTCTTCGAGGATTACACATGAAATAAAACTATGAAAACGGATAAACTCCCGGATAGTCGCCCGCAGACCACGAACCCTGTAAATTGTTCGAAACGTCGGGATGAAGTTAAATTTATTCTTAATACATTTAAACAATGATGTCATGTCAACTTCCAATTTTACATACCTATACCAAAAGTCAGTAGAATAAAAAAAATGTATACAAACCTAAAAAATTGCATTACTTATCCTATATCTAATCACACACTTTTAGAACTCAATCTTGGTTTTATTACGAACTTAAAATCTTAAACCTTGAGTTCACTTCAAACACATGTTAAGTTTAAATTATTGATATTTATAAGTATTGACGTAAAAACATAACTGTGAACGTGTTTCACGAAATGTGTTAAAGACGAATGCTATGAAAAGTCACCCATATTTGTTTTTCTTTTTTTTACTTACGATTGCGATAAAATGAAAAAACTAGGGGCCATATGACGGCCAAAGTTTTTATCGTTTATCGTGACATGTATCATATTCGCACTTACTTCATTGGTATGTCACAGTCATCTTATCCGTCGATAAAAGAATCACAGAAAAACATGAAACCATTATCTGCAAGACTAATGTACCTAAGGCACTGGTCTCACCACGAGCTACTAAGCTATGAACTATCGGCTATAAACACGAACAAAAGATAAGCACTCCCGTGTAAATAAAAGAGACACGGCGATACTCGCCCGGCGGTGATAGCTGATAGCTGGGCGAGTATCGCTATACTATACTCGCCCAGCTATCAGCTATCACCGCCGAGCGAGTATCGCCGTATCTTTTGTTCGTGTTTATAGCCAATAGTTCATAGCTTAGTAGCTCGCGGTGAGACCAGTGCCTAAGTTTTTTTTTTCATTTATTTAGAAACAAACAGTAGATATTTATTAATTCATAAGTACATTAGCTAACAGGCATGTAGGGTATTGGTAGGTTTAACGGCAATGTACCTACTAAAATCGCGAAAGTGTGCTTAGCTAGTCTATAATAGATTCAGTCTCATCTATTTCCAGCCCAGACACTTCACTGCAACTTAATATTAACTGCCTGATCCAGTAAGTGAACACTTCAGCCTTTTACCCAGATTTCGTGAATCTGAGACGAGACACCCATACACTCAATAATACGCGGTCGTGATTTTTGTTTTAAGGCCTTAGCCATGTACATTTTTTTTGCAATCGAACCTGTTATAAATAAATATTATGCATTAAGACACAAGTGCGAAAAACATGAAATTCGAAACGAGTGGCGATGTTTTAAAACACGACCGATTTTTGCACGTGTCCGGTACGACGTTTTTTAGTGCAGATGGCCCTCCGAGGTTTTGGACCTGACGTAAAATGACACACTTCTCGCACTAGAGCCAAAAAAAGGCACCATCTGTACTAAAAAATATGTTTTATTTACAGACGATACGAGTCCATATCAATGTTACCTACTTTATTACAGGGTGAACGATATGAAGTGTTACCAAGTAGATTTTATTAAGTCTGGTGTTAAAGTAATAGCGGCTTATTATCGGAAATATGTTTTGGACACCGCATTGAAGTCTCAGTCACGCTAACTTTTGGGTTGTAGACCGCAAACATAAGAACGAGACTAAGCTTCGGCTTATAAAGCTCGTAAGATGCAAAAAATTCACGTGTCATTTCCCAGGGCAGTGCGTTTCGGACTTTTTATCTGGTCTATTTTGAAGAGAAAGGTGAGAGCAATTAAACATGCTAGTATAAATGTAATGAAGAAAGCGATCGTACTTCACTGGCACAATACCACTACCACTGGATCATAAAAGTGCTGCGACTGGCAGCCTGCGAGCAAATATGTTTTTACCATTTGAAGACCATAGTCAAGGCAAAAAGGTAGTCATATTGACTAAAAGTAAATTTAATCACAATATGTAGGTAATAATTTTTCTCTTGTTTATTATTACTTATAGTAAGTAATAAATTGTTGCAACTAAAACATGCGCAGTTCTTTGAAATTGGTAACACTTCATATCGTTCACCCTGTAGTACCTATCACTACTTAATGTCAATAATATTATACCTACTTATACTTATTATTCGACATTTTACATTACGTACAGTCTACATTATTCTGAAGTACACAGGTTACTTATGATGGTCACGCGTTTACCGTTTATCGTGCTACGCACAGAATTAGATTTGGATAGAAGAAACAAGTTCATTCATTTGTATGGCGGCCGAGCGTGTCAGATTTTGTACTGAAGTTGTTACTTGCCTATGATTTTAAATATGTCTCAGGCCGTTGAGTATTCATATTTTTTTGTGTTGTTGCAATTAATTTACTTAAGGAGGCATTATTAATGTTTTTATTCACTTCAACTTACAAAATTTGACGCCCGAAAGCTGCAAGCTGCGATTAAAGACAGACAACTCAGTGGATTTCACTGAGTTCATTTGACACGCTAAGTAGATACGTTTGCTTGATCTATGGTATATTGACATCTGTGGTGCTACGTGTTACTTTCGCACTCGCATACTTGTTAAAACGTGACGGCAACGACGACAAACGATTAAATACTGAGCCATCATAAGCTAATCGCCTTAAAGTGGATTTACACCAAACTAGGAAATGCTCATTCTATGACGCACTCTACGAAATCAACGAATTTCGACGAATTACATTTTGTGTAGGTAACGAACGAATATCGTAGAGTGGGGATAGAATTGAGCATTCGCTCGTTTTGTGTAAATCCACCTTTAACGTTCCATGAAGTATACCTATATAGTATAGGAAAGGAAGCAATTTCAGCAATTTACATTGATGTTACAGTAAAATCTGATTATTAATGGCAACTATTTCATTATCCGGATTATGGACTTATCCGTTTATATTTTTAACATATAAATAGCTTTATTTCAATTTCAATTATATTTTCGTTTACCTATATAAAAATTTTGGTATTCAGTGTTTTAATTTATTAATACTACTACTACTAGTTTTAATTTAGTATTCTTATTCAAAATTTAACCTGTTGAACGCTTTTCCCCTAGCGTCAAAATGTGACTCTGAAACCTAATATCCAAGAAAGCCAATGAACAGAAATAATACTACGGAAACTGATTATGTCATGGTTATTAATTTATTATATCCCGACGTTTCGAACACTTCGTGGTTCGTGCGTTCGTACAGGGTTATTGGTCTACGGGTGACTGACAGTGGAAATTTAATATATCTGCCTCTACAACTAAAAGATAAATGTACAAAACTAGGTACCATAAAAAATACACTAAACTAGACCCTAATTTTTAAGGGTCAAGAATGTTGCGGGATGTACCTAATTATTTCAAATAATTAATATTTTCACTTTTAGGGGTAGGTACTCAATTAGCGCGACATTATAAAACCTATTAAGGTTTAGAGTTTTAGTGTTACTTCAGTGTTTTAGTTAGACTGCAATTATGCAGTCAGGTTCGTAACGACAATTACGTACCTACTATGTATTTACGAATTTTAAGTTTGTTCGGCGTTATTTAAAATTTATTGTAAAATAAATATCGCTTATAGTTTACAAAAAAAAACACCAAAACAGAGTTTTTATTGACATTTACTGCTTAATTGTCGTGACTAAAATTAAAGTTTTGTTTTAATACCTTACGTAAATAAGGTTGAAACCTTTACAACACACAAAAAAATCTACCTTTTCCAGTTTTGCTAAATCCTGTTATTCCTACACACATCAAATCCGCGCTTCACGTACCAAAAGCGAATAAAATAAAACTGAATTGAATAAAACTTGTTACGCGATCGACGCGTCACGTCGCGTCACGTCGCGTCACGTCGCGTCGCGGCGTCACGTGATGTGACGTAGTTCAAAGAGTTCTCGGAGATTGCAATACGTGAAACCTTCACTACGCATTTACAAGTTTCACTGTTCCTTTTTTATGTTACACTGTATTTTGAGTTTGTCGTTCATAATTATAGTCATTTTGTCGAAATGTATGAACTGACAGGCGACTCTAAAAGATGTGCTACTAAGTATACAGGGTGAAACATGAGTCGTGAACAGAAATAAGTTTTTTTACTCTATACACAACTAATAATTCAATACCTCTTAAGTTACCTACTTAACACATTCGCGGACACTACTCCAGACACAATAGAAGAAACAATGAGATTACGCCTATAGGCCCGCCTATAGTGCGCCTATAGTGTCCGCGAATGTGTTAAAAAATTCATGTTTTTTGAGTTTTTTTCTCATTTTAAGGTGATTTTAAGAAATGATATTATATGGCTATTTAAGCGATTCACAATGTTAATGTCATAACATAAATTTATTTTATTTTTGCACTAAATGACAAAATTTACGTTTATTACGACTATGAATGACTTTCATTTTGAAGAGGTATTTTAAATTATTGACTTGATTAGTGTTTATAATCCGATTGGAGATCCTAACACCACGTCCGCAATGAAAGTAGCCCCAAAAAAAATTAAGAATATGTCAATTTTTAAGTTGTGTGTTGTGTTTTAATTTGTGGGGCCTTCAATTGTTACCTAGTTGTTTATAGAGTTAGAAAAACGTATTTCTGTTTTGTTCTGTTTCACCCTGTATTATATATATTATTATAGCAGCTCTGATATGCATTGTCATTGTGACATGTTACAAAATTATTGATAAATAAATCAGTTTCTTCGACTGTTACCTACTTAACATTAAGGGTGAAGACACATTTATCAGCATGCGTACGCATTTTGTCTATAGAAAATGTCAGTTTAGTATGGGACCGCGTCCTGCTTTCCGCACGCGTATCTACGCATACTTACACGTTTCATACTAAACGACCAACTTTACTTGACAAAATGCGTACGCATGCTAATAAAGTGTGTCTTCACCCTTAGGTAAGATTGCATCGGTAGGTTATCAACAATTAAATGCAAACTAATCCTACGCACTAAATTACTTACGTTCATTTCTTAATTAATAATAATTATATTAACTGAAAATCTACTTACAATTAATGGAAAGTGAGAATCATCGTGATAGCTAATTATTGTTTTGATGACCCGTTCCCGTGACTTGCAAGTTTTAGATCAATGATGATGATATTGATGATGCAAAATATATAGCAATAGGGATGATGACTAGCAAGACAAATCAGCATCTTTTTTTGAACTGTCAAAACGATCACCACTATCCCTCGATTTCTCCAAGATCCCATCATCAGACCCCAACTTGGTGCCAACGGGACCATCTCTGGGTTATACACGACACAAAAAAAACCGGTTCACGATTCTCGAAGATATCGGGTAACATACATCATCATCATCATCATCAGCCTATGTTAGTCCACTGCTGGACGTAGGCCTCTCCTATTAACTATGCGTATAGACGCATTAGGAGGTAAATGCCCATAATCGCCACGCTGGGCAAGCGGATTGGCGATCGCAGTAATGTGTCCACTATGATGACGCTGCTGCCCATCATCAATCTTGTAAAATGATCAGTGACACTTCAATCCCTTAGTCGACTCTTACGACACCCGCAGGAGGAGTTGGGGTGGTGACAAAGGTATTCTTACTGCCGTCACCACACGGCATACATACAACAAAAAATTTACGAATTGAGACACTCCTCCTTTTTTTGAAGTCTGCTAAAAATCAAGAGTTTCCGTATTGTTTTATTCCGACATGCACACGTACGGAGGTACCTAGAATGCTGCAATACACGTCGCAGCCGCAATCCAATAAGCTGCTCCTGCGGGAGGACGCGATAGCAGCGTCGCTGGAAATTCTCTTATTTTACCCGACTGCTAAAAAGGATTACGCTATTATACGTACTTATAAAATTTAAATAAAATAAATGGTTGCATTGAATAGTATTTTGAACAGACTTCAAAAAGGAGGAGGTTTTCCATTCGACTGTTTTTTTATTCTTTCATAGCGAGGAAATGCCGCCAGCATTCTCGGTACAATGCCACAAAGGCTAATCTTAGGTAAAAGGAAGGTTAGGTTAGTTAAATTTAATTTATGAGTATAATTGTACAGTTTAGAAAACCAATAAAAAATTTTTTTTACATACTCGATATCTCCGAGAATCCTTAACGGAAAACCCCTAGATGGTCCTGGTGGCGTCAAGGGGTTTGATAATCGTAATTTGAAATTAAACATTATTCTCGTGTTATTATTGATTAACGTTAACATTGCTAAAATTGAAACTTCAGCATACAGTAACGCATTCACAGCCATCCAGCTGCTATATTCCCATCGACCACGATCCAAAACGTCGTATATCCTTGTAACTTTACATTGACATACGCCTGTTCGCTTCAGTGTGTGTTGTCGGTAGTGAACAAAACACGTCCGTTGATCGGCCAAGATGGTATCCGCAGATCCGCTCAGCGGGTGGTAATGCGCTATGCGTGGATCGGAAGTAGTGACGGGAAATAAGATAGGGAATCGATACCGGAAACTACGTGTGAGTATTTCTCAATAGTGTGACATTTATACTCGTATGTGTAGTGTCACGACTATGTCCAAAAGTTAAGGGTTTCCAAGAAGACGAATACGTCACTACAATGTGGCTACTGCCCAAAATCAATCTTCTATCAAAGAATGGTTAATGGCACTTCAATACCTTAGTTGACTTTTACGACATCCGCGGAAAGAGTGGAGGTGGGGTTATTAGTATATAAAAATATGAAAAATCCAGTTTAAAGGGGAACGTTAACTTTCGGTACATTGCTGTGACAGGTCCCAAAACTATTTGAGAAATACTAAGGTACGGTGACGGTGTACATCATTTATGTACACAGATAATACCAGAAGTACTTAATTCCCTGCTAATGCCCGTCAATGGAACAACGAGCAAATCGCCACAAGATCAGCCTTACTTTAGTTGCCTCAACGCAGTGCAGTGAGCCATTGGTTTACGCGGTACTTAGATACCAAAGACAGGATTAACGAAGGTTACGTATGGAACGTGGGTTATTAAAGAAGACTTACGTCCTATTCATCCCATTCGCACTCGCGTAATGGTGCGAGCGAGCCGGGCAAAAAAACATGTTGGCGTTAATAACGTGGCGGCAGCTTAGACATGGTACGGCTACAGTGTGCTTACCATGAGCTCGTGCCCTGAATTTAACGCGGCATTGTTGTTGTTGTTGACGTTGTTGTATTCTGGCCAATTTTTTCCGCAACTTGACATCAAACGTGCCTATTTTGCGTAGTTCCAACGCTGGCGCAGTACTTCTTGTTGGGGACTTATTTTGGCTCGTTTCCGTCAGGTCGATGTGGCCGGCCGCGCGAATTGCGATGTCTGTCACTGAGAAAGGCAAGTTGGTTAATAAAATTCAAGAAAATGCTACCACGATACCAGTATCTATCATGGCTTAATTACGAGATGGAACACGACTTGTAGCTAGCCATTTGTCGAACAGCACCGATTTGTGGTGAACGAATGACTGACCCGTCTGTGTACCTCTACACAGTCTGCTGTAGATACCAGAGACTATACTAGTTGGTATCACGATATGGGTCATCACGATATGGATCGCCACAAGCCAACTCGACGGGATCAGCTGCCGTCGGCTCGATGAGCCGGCCGCGCGACTTCAGACTGTTCGTACGATTTGTGGTGAACGAGTGACTGACCCATCTAAGTACCTGTACACAGTACAAGCCCCGATGCATATGTTCTCGTACAGTTAGACAGTTTTTCGAGATTATCCCGTTCATCCGGGGGAAAAGGTTTAGAGACGAAACCTTCACTATTCAATAGTAGTACTAAAATAGTTTCTTTGAGTATAAAATATTTGGACTTAATAAATCAGAATAAAAAAAAACTATTTTACGAGAGGTATTTTTTAAAAATTTTTCCACAATTTTTAATTTTGCAAATAATCAATGAATGTAAAGAACACCATTAATATTAAAGACGACATGGTACACCTGATGAACGAAAATATAATTTAGACACTGGTTTGTTAAAATCGATTTATTAAACAACAAAAGCGTACTTCAGATTGTTGTGTCTCTTGAAATGTAGTACATTAACCATGACTAACGTTCATACAATTTATCATTAGCATAATGTGATCATTTTTAAAATATTCAAAAATTTGTAAAAATTGTTTCGAACTAGACGAACTCCACTGCATCGGGGCTTGTAGATACCAGAAACAATACCAGTATAGCAATGACATGGATCATCCCTAGCACGGGTTGTAGCTCGCACAAGCCGACTCGACGGGATCAGCTGCCGTCGGCTCGATGCGGCCGGCCGCGCGATATCCGACTGTTCGCACGATTTGTGGTGAACGAGTGACTGACCCACCTGTGTACCTGTACACAATAGATACCAGAAACAATACCAGTATAACAATGACATGTATCATCCCTAGCACGGGCTGTAGCTCGCCACAAGCCGACTCGACGGGATCAGCTGCCGTCGGCTCGATACGGCCGGCCGCGCTAAATCCGACTGTTCGCACGATTTGTAGTGAACGAGTGACTGACCCATCTATGAACCTGTACACAGTAGATACCAGAAACAATACCAGTATAGCAATGACATGGGTCATCCCTAGTACGGGCTGTAGCTCGCCACAAGCCGACTCGACGGGATCAGCTGCCGTCGGCTCGATGCGGCCGGCCGCGCGAGATCCGACTGTTCGCACGATTTGCGGTGACTGAGTCTTGTCTGTCTGTTGTAAGGCGTATTTCTGTTGTGCAAAGTCTTCTAGTCGGACTTGAAAATTACAATAACATACCTCCGTTACCTAGTTACCCTTCGAATACCGGTAAAGGCATTTTTTGGCAGAATCAATTTAATTTTTATGATAATTAAATTATTATCGAATAACATAATGTACGAATAACCAGAGATCGGAAAAATGTGCGTCATTGTTCGCAATAACATAGACATGACTCTAAAGTTGATTGAATCATTTAATCATTCTCAAAAAGTTAACCATTTGACACCGGTAACTATGAAAACCTTTTCAAAGAGCCACCTTAACGCTTCAAAATCAAATTTTAAGAAATTTTTCGTTTTATTATTCATTTAATCAACTTTGGAGCCATGTTCATATTATAGATTTTTTCGATCTCTGCGAATAACATAATGTACATAGCTGGTATTTGCAGTAATATACGGTGCACAGAACTATAGGACTAATTTAACTGCTACGAAATATTTGACGTTAACTATGAATTGTGCATTGTTACTTACAAATACCACTCATAAATAACACGAATAAACATAAACAAGCGAAACATTATATATATTCCTGGGTGCTTAGACAAGTTGCCAATCGCTAACGCTTAATCGTCAATGGTAAACGAAAGGCAACTAACCGTCTTTGTCGCACTAATATGAAAGAGCGACAGAGAGGGAAAACTACGATACGCTACTAAGCGTTAGCGATTGGCAACTTGGCTAAGCATCCTGCTTATAAAATAACGGCAAAGTATAATCCACGATACGATTGGGTAGACACAAAACTGCAGGAAATGTGGTGATCCAGTTTAGCCACATAGCTTTAAACAGCATTGTATTCTGACCAGAAAAAAATAGAACATTTACACAATTAAATCTTTTTTTAAGTGTATATGGAGGATAGGCCTGTCTCTCCACTAATATAAAAAAATCTCTTACTTTTCTTAGCCTGGCTAGATTATTGTCTTTTGATAGGCTTCCATGGGGAAATAAACATAAAGGCTGAATAACAAGACACAGCCAAGACAAAGTGGAGGGGACAACTTTAAAAAAAAAGATCCAATACCGGAAGCAGATTTTATTTTGTAAATTAGCTACCTAACTGTGTATGCCGATTCAAAATCGTATAC
>JALPQI010024051.1:0-17367 GCA_025490895.1 Thaumatotibia leucotreta | reverse complement strand
GAATGTCATTTTGGCTGAACGATATTTAATTCGAAATATAATTTGTTATTAATTCCCGGGCTCCGGCTGTCGACGCCTCAATCAGATAATGAAATTATAAACGCCCACGGAAATATCTGTATCACCGCGGGCTGTTGGGAAAAGTGGTTTATATTAAAAATAAGCTAAAAGATCTCGTTTGGTACCTATTTAATGGCAAATACTCAACTGACGGTTTGCTTTACCTCCTCCTTGCTTCGTGCTCCTCGGGATTGAGGGTCGTGACTTCCCTTCTGCATCAGTTTTGTACCGACGATCTTCCTCCATCTTATACATAAATATGAAGTCACTGACCTTTATTATACGTATTAATTTTGTGTCACCCCTCCACAATTGCGGTGACGTTGTCCAAAGCATGACATCAAATTTATATGTTTCATCGTATTCCATTGCGTAGATCGTACACATGTATTCGTATAAATGTTCAATATTATTTCCTTGCAGTGCCTGGCTGAGAACAGTCGCCCATCCTTCATGTTTTTTCGCACTTGACTAATGTGCCAAAGCGGTAGGTAGTCACGTCCCGAGTATGGGTAATGTAACAACCTGCAGTATTTCCAAACGGCTTCGCTATAATGAATAAATCAGGCTTTTTGATGTGTGATTTTTACGATGTTTATTGCAGCTACCTCAAAAACCACTTAAATTAACTTAGGATCAAAATCCGGCAACTCTTCTTTAATGCTATCGATAAAAACTTGGTATGTTAACTGACTCTTATTTCCTAGCAATCCGTGCATTCTTAAAAGCACTTACTGCGGCACCGACAGTAAGGTCCCTTCATACTAAACTTGAAAAAATATTTTTACCCATAAAACCCGTGTCTCTCATATTACAATTTAGAGTCTGTTTTTTAATATGGAGTAAAAAAAGGAAAAATACATTTTTTTCGACGTTTTACTCTAAAGCCGGTTATCTCGGAAACTAGAACTGACAATAAGGTCCCTTTCTGCTGATAACGCCACAAATCATTTTCAATAAATTTTCTACACTATGTTTTTCAACAGAGTATACTCCTACGTGCCATATATACTTATTTAAAGAAATGTGTTTATTTATTAAAGTATTGCCTGTCTTTTCCTCTTCAATCTCTCCATATCTCTTGAATTGTTGAAAAGGTTTTTGTAGGGAATATTTGTGTAGATTTCTTGAGCTTCAGTAACATTTTTTTTGCTATAAACCACAGTTTAAGAATAATTTACGAAAATCTAAAAGAGACCTTTACATCCCTCTACCCGTTAGCTTGTCAGCGCCAAAAAACTATTAGAATGTAATTATATTCGTGTGAAAATAACATATACATCTAATATATGATATGAAAGTACCTATACACACAGTACCTAATCGTGCTTCATGAATAAATACCTTACTTAAACCAAAATTTACTTTTTATACGAAAAGCGGCAGCGCAAACTTTACAGACTAGCTTACTGTCGTAGAGCGAAATTGTTGTAGAGTTGTTTGAGGAGCTGTCGTTTTCATTTGCTGTTAACAGCGCAGAAATCTTCAGAACGTGAATCTTGATATTAAGTATGTGAATATGTATACCTACTAGTAATCCTACACATTCACCAGCCGGTATTGAAATTCTGTTCAACATTTTTTTTTTCCGTTTACTTGCCAATTTTGGATTTGTAACAATATATTGAGATTCTCGTGCAACGTAATATAACCTACTGTTTCTTGTTTTTGGATTTTGCGTGGAATTGATATTGGTTTCCATGAATTGTAGTGGCAATATCAATTTTGAATTGATGTGCAAAATATCAATACAATTTACCAGCGAAGTTCAATATGCTTGGTGCTCCAATATCCTCCATACCATAACACAATTATCATTGTAGATGTATCTAACTGGGAATGGTTTTACAAATGTCTCGCATATTAAGACAAACAAGTAAGTTTGTTCGGCAAGTGGGACTCTTGTTCCATTTGACTGTAAACAGGAAGGGAAACCTTTACATATAAACAATGATTATGTACGTATTTTCAATAAATTAAAACTGGTCGACTTCATTCATTGTTTATAATGTCATGTCTCACTACATATTGATCATTTATGTATGGGTGTGCCCTCGCAAGCGTCGGTTGCGTTTTTTTATTTTTAACTACTTACCTACCAACTTATTGTTTTCTATAACTGCATACGATTATAAGTACTTGCTTAAGTTGTGCTTGAATCAGTCACTGCGGGCATTAAAATGAAATATATTTTATTTAATCCAAAGACAATAGGATACTACACAAAAAATAATATACAAATGTAGCCAAAAAAATGGATAAGAAATTTTTTTACTTATTTCATAATAGTACGAGTACCTATTTCGTTATAGACGCTACGCTAGCTAAATTGAAGCTACCGTAAACCGTAAATGAAACAAGGTGTGCATGAATACTTCTAGGTCGTGTATCAATGTTAAAAAATGGTGAAATTAATTATTTAAAATTCAGATTTGGAATAATAAATTCAACAACTATAACTAAGTATATTAATTTAATCGTATCTAATGCAATCGAATTTATTCAGTCTAACACTATTATTGATACTCGTATAGGAAGCAGACTCGAATTATTATAACTAAATCATCTTGATTAATGAGGGTTTTTGATACTTTTTCTGCCATGGGGTGGTGAGAGAGCACGCGATTAAATTAAATTAATTTATTCTTAATTCCCATAAAATTAACAAAGTTCTTTTTTTTTGTACCATTGTCTTTACGACCCTATTTTAGCGCTTAATCTGTAAGTTCGGCGACCGTTTTTCTATACGTAGTCGTAATCCATTATAAAGTCAATAAACTGACAGCTGTTTTGACCTCACGCCTACGTGGCGCCGCCTTGTGGCAGCACAAATATCGAAAACCCTAATTGTCAGGGATTATCGCTCATCTTATTGATTGATTATTAAGTCTGTTATCATAAACCAGGCTTTTATCAAAATAAGTAATAATATTTACAAATAATATGCATTGATAACATAGATTAACATTTCACAAAATATGAAAATGAACTGTAAATTGTTTCTTATTTCCGTCTAACCTGTCAATGTGATGCCTGTAGTTGTATCCCATACATTGCCAGAGAAGAATGAGCAGTTACCATTCTAAAAATAATGTTGCTATTTAGGATAAAATACATTTATTCTGCAAAAATAATTTGGTACTGATTAGTTGCGAGTGGCTGCCTGTCATTCTCAACTTTACTGAGAAATAAAAATAATTTTCAAATTTATGTTAAGTAATTATTTATGTTAATTTATGTCAAAAATGTCACAAATAAGCACCTGCTGGGTTTCATTATACTGCGCGATAGTAATACACTTTACAAATACCTATAAGTATTACCTATGTCAATTTGTGCATTTGTACCTACTACTACTACTATACAGAATTAGATATTATTTGGGCATCATTTAACCATGGCATGATCTATTTAATATCCTAAACTTCTCCATGTAAAGTGTAAAATGTAGAATATTCGTTAAGTATAAAATACTCACGAGCGGGATTGATGCTTTTATTTGGTAGTTGTGATGCTGGTTAAGAATTCGCTTTGCAGTTAAGCGTACAAAAGGAAATTGCTTTTGACCTCGCAGCTTGGGCTGGACAATGGCTTTTTGTATTTCACATACTTAGTAACAGCAATACTAGTACCTCCAACTATTCTATCCAAACATGCCTGCTTGAAAGTTTGATCTATAATTTCGGGTTACGGAGAACCGTAATGTTCTGAATCAATATTTCACTTCATATATTAATCCTACCTAAATATGACCCAAATTAATAATATCCAAAAATATTGATAATTGAAATATTGATTACATACATAAGTTATTTAATTCAACAACCTGAACTGCTTGATACATTTTTTAATTAGACGAAACAGTGGTAGTTGTAGTGGTGTCAGTGGTATGGTGGCTCAGGCATGGTGAAGCCAACTGACAAGACAAGTGTCCGACTGTGAAGTCGGATTATCTGCCACGGACTAAAGTATAAATTAAGTTAAATCAGGTAGCTGAATTCATTGTGTATACCTTTGCAACACTGGATGCGGTCTGCGGTCAGGTTTGTAATGTAAAATATCATTGTTGACCTGACCGCCGGCTGCCGAACTCAGCCAGTGTGGCAGAAGCCTTAATTACCTTCCAATGAGTAATTAAATGTAATCAAGTTATCATCATCATCATAATAATGAGCATTTTCACTTTTAATTGACACTCAGCGTCAGATTAAATAAAGCTTAATTGCAGTCAGGTTTGTAACGACAATTAAGAACTAAATTTCAATAAAACTTTGTTTCGGTTTGGTATTAATTGTACGAACTATAAGGGATACTAGAATATAAGAACGAGCATGTTTAAATTTCTAAAGATATCATATGTACTTAATTTTCGTTATGTAATTTGACCACAGCTGTCATATATACCATAGATCAAGCAAACGTATCTACTTAGCGTGTCAAATGAACTCAGTGAAATCCACTGAGTTGTCCGTCTTTAATCGCAGCTTGCAGCTTTCGGGCGTCAAATTTTGTAAGTTAAAGTGAACAAAAACATTAATAATGCCTCCTTGAGTAATATTAATTGCAACAACATAAAAAATATGAATACTCAAGGGCCTGAGACATATTTAAAATCATAGGCAAGTAACAACAACTTCAGTACAAAATCTGACACGCTCGGCCGCCATACAAATGAATGAACTTGTTTCTTCTATTCAAATCTAATTCTGTGAATGTCACGCTAATAATTGGGTGTCCTTAAAAGTGGTAATGCCCTAATACATAAAATAAGTAACATGAACCCTGGTGGGCGTTGCAAAAAGTATACATACTTACTTCATACTCCTATTAAGTAAATATTATGAAATGTACAGTTAGTCTAGTCTAGCCAATATAGACTAGACTAGACAGCAAAATTTTAAATGGATACTTGACTAAGATAATTATTGAAAAATATAAAGTATGCTTCCACTATACAGATTTGAAAACAAGATCTAGATTTTGTATCGTCGAAGGTGGCGCTTAGAAATATGGTCGAGTATGACTGTGGTGTAAAAGTAAATATACCGGGTCCCCAGGTGTCCCAAGATATAGGATATGTACCTATCTACGATATTTAAGGCACTTTCCATGGCCTTAAATATCGTAGATAGGATATTTCGCTGAAAGAAGACTTTATTTTATTTTGAAAATTAAATAATACTGCATTAAAAAAAATCGTTTCGTTTCAAAAATAGGAAAAAGGATAGATGCCCTTTCAAAAACAGACTAAATGATTAATAATCAGTTATTTTTATTAATTATTTGGGTGAATCAACTTTTTCTGGCTGTTGTTGCCATGATTACGGTCACCTGAGTCACGCTGGTTTTACGTAAAATTATACTACTTAAACTATATAAACATGCATTTTTCTAGTATTAATAAGCCTGTTCATTAAACATCAACTACATGCATGTTTGGATAATTTAAGTAACATCATTTTGCATATTGCAAATAGATTCGTCCATCTAAATATTACTTAACAATTTTGTAACCACACTAAATACCAATAAGTATGTTGTACACCACCTAGGGTCCATTTCTTTTCGTCGTTCTTGGCAAAACGTCCTCTTAGTTCATAGTGCCCTATATGGTATTCTTTAGGTTCAGGCGATTTCGTTCAGCCCCTTTTTCATTTCCTCAAAGGCAGACTGGATGCTTCTTTCAGACCAGGCGACATTACGCGGGGCAACACTATACTTATATTCTTATATTTTTAGGAGGCATTGTGCCTCTCTGCCACATAATAATTATTTGAAACAAGTTGAGGATACATGCCTTTAGGACATCTATGGCGATCACAAACGGGGCAAATATACTTTCCGTAGAGGATAGATGCCCTTTTAAAAGACAAATAAAGTAATGATAGTCCACACTGGTATGGTAATGGTGATGAATAAAAATACACTAAAATATATTAATAATATGTAGCCTAAGCTTCAGTGCTATCAAATTGATTAATATATTTTATTTATTATAAGCGTGTCAAAAGTTGAAAACAGATGCGTATATCTTTTTCACGCTCTCCGCGGCAGACTCAGACAGGTTTTGTTGCTCACGGACAAAAATCATGCGTTCTCGCTTACGGTCGCAGCGGCACTTGGCTTGCGGGCAGGGCGCTTGATATTATTCTACTACTATTAGAAATTAAAATCAAGACAACTATCCCACTGGGGCATCTATCCTGGAATAACTCTTTTGCAAACTCCCACATTAAGGTGAAGTGAAAGTATAGGTATTAGTAAGTTTAATAAAAACAAACTAACCAACTCGTTTACAGGAAATTATTTAGTCTTGATTCACCTTATAAAAATTAATCCAGTCATAAAGTTGTATAATCGTTAGGGTTCCCATCTAGCGTTGAGCGTAGGTAGGACCTATGCAATATCATAATCGCTTCTAACACGTTGAAATAAATTAATTACTGCGAAGAAATAGTAAACAACTGTTTTCATTATTTAAGTACATTTTAAACAAAACATACTGATTTATGTTAAATGTACGTGTATATGTCTTCAAATAGCTCTGATTGCTGTTTAAGGGTATATAAATATTTTACAATACGTAATGTCGAGTGATTAATGAATTAAATACCTAAGTAAGTATTTAAATAGTACTACTCTGTGGGTATCGTTAGTAACAGTAGGTGGGTATACAATATAGACTGTTCATCCCTCCCTATATTTGCGAACCTGTGAAACCTGAAAATAGACCAGGATTCCATACATTATGCATAGGCCGTCGCTACCGAAGTCCAATGAAATGTAGGTCGTCAGATTCAGGGATATTAAAATACACGCTTAAACTTACTCGGTGATGTTTAATGCATTATGTCATGCAAACTTTTTCCAAAGATTTAAACTGTTTTTCATTAGGTAAGCATTTCATTTGGAGAACAGAATAATCATCTGCTATAAAATTTGTTTGAAAAAAAAATTGAACAGTGTAAGTGAGAAAGCTGCTAAGACACCTGTGAAGTTATCATTCATTTTCGTTTCGCACAGAAAGACACGAGTGTCCTCGCCAATAGTTCCGCTAAACGGATATAATGTCGATGTTCTTCTTTCGTTTCCACAATCTGCGCCGTGCTGAAGAGAAGAGAAAGAAGAACAATAGGACACGACACAGCCGAAGTTTGGCTATGGACACGATGACCGCCCCGTCGCGCCTGCTCGCGCGGCCGGCCAGCGCGCCGGTCGACTCGCTGGATGAGATCGCCCTGCAGATACCCAGGTTTACCCTTGTTCCATTATGCTTAGCTTTATGCTATGTCTCCTACTGTGCTTTGTGCTGTCGACAGTTTTACATCCTTTTGCGGAATATTCTTGAGCACGGAGCCACTCTCCTTGATTTGGTTAGGTTACTTTCTAACTTAATTATATCGCCAGGATATATGCTTTCAACTTATTTTATACCTACTCGAAAACTCTTTACATATTTTTCCCGTTTCTGCTTTTGTTAATTGATCTTGTAAAATGCCTAACAGGAAACTTAATTCCCAAATACTTACGTAATTTCACTAAGTTCACTTCTATCTTCAATTCAAATACGAGAAGTGGATCTTAAACGATGGAAGAACATTAAAGGTACGAACGGTACTAGGCCATTCAAACAGTTAATTAAAAAAATATATTTACCAGTTGCAATAACTTTATAACAGAAGGGCTAATAATGCTAACAGCTTATTTTTAAGAATTCCGGCGCTGCAGTGTACCTATGATCATATTTTGCCATAATAATATTATTTATCTGCGTTCTATTATTGAAATACTTAATAATTACTTTTAAAACTTGTAGATAGCGTCGGTACTTCACCTATGAATAAGAATAACAGGTTCAATCTTACACTTGTCTCTCAACGACATCACAATAGTACTTTTTTGAGTGTAGTAAAGCCATGCCACTAATTGTTTTAAACATTATCGGCTCTAATTGAGAAATGAGCCACCCCTTATCAAGCGAAAAATTAAGTACTCCTCTAATCGATATAAAATGAAAGCTTCTCCACTAATCGACAAACAAACGAATACCTATTACCTACTCGTCTATTAATCGATTCAAACAACATATCCAATAATAAGTATCAGTGTAAAAAGTTAAGATCCACTGAACTGCCTAAAATCTATTCATTCTTATTTTATTCACTTAATATTAATCAATTCTATGCATATCTTCTAAATCAATCTAATGCTTCTTGTTTGTCGATGTACTTACATTATCTCCGAACTGTTGACTGCAAACTTGCGTATTAAGTTTATTTCAAATATAATTCACATCACGCACTTTTGCTACCTACCACGAAAAAAAATTCCATGACGCTCTCTCGGTTACATTGTAACGTCATTGTTATCTTAATTATTGACGTCTTAATATTCGCACAACGTTGCAAATTTTGGTAACAATATACGACGAAGAAGTTAAATATTGTTAAATAAATTGTGAACATTATGACGTGTTTTAAATGAGGAACTGATTTGATCATCAAAGCATGTTTGTCTTTATATGTATGTAATTCCAATAATTCCAAAGGTAAACATTGCAATTTTGATTCATAATACCTAAGTATAATGTAATAACATACTTTTACCAACTATATCGAAACGCGAAATGGTAGCATTCCTTGAGTGAAGACATAGACGTAACGGTATACGACGCCCCTAAAATATATCTATCTACTATACTTGTAGAAGACACCTTCCAAAATAGGTCAGCTAAGAATATGGCTGACTATATTATGGCGTAATCTCCGTAGGTGTGTTGATATAGCTTGTCCGTTTAAGGGCCTAAATAATTATAGATATGTATTAAGATGATACTATTGATAAGATAACATAACATCAAGATAATCTTTTGTTACGTGATTTTTTTTATAAAGGGTATTTTTGAGTAGTTTCCAGTACATAATAATAATAATACATAAAACTGCGGGGCCATCGCGGCGTGCCGTGTTGCTCGAGTCAAGTTTCCGGACGCTGACCGTGCACCTAGGACCGCCGGGGGTGTCCCCGCATGGCAAGTGCGGATCGAGCGTCGTATCGACTCGTTTAGGACTCTCATTGCAAAGCTGATCTGCTTCAGGGGGGGCAATAGCCGCCCCCGAGTAATGCGCTTTGTGAACCAGGCATTCGCGGGAACGGGCATCATGCCTTGCGACTACATGGCCAACCTCACAGAGCGCATTGACTTTCTGAAGCAGAAAGTCTATGCATGGGCAAGCCGTATCCGCCGCTACAGAGAGCGTGTGGATCGATTTCAACAAAACCGTCTCTTCCAAAGTGACCAAAGGAAGTTATACCGAAGGTGGGAGGGAACTGATCATCATTTGTCCGACGCGCATCTGCCGGATGCTACTGCCATGACTGATTTCTGGCGTAACATCTGGTCGGTGCCCGTCGGACACATCGAGGGCGATTGGATGAACGTTGTTGAACGTGAGTGCGAGAGCATCGAACCTATGGAGGCAGTTGCCATCAGCGCCGATGATGTAACTTGTGCCATCCGCCCTGCCCAGAACTGGAAAAGTCCTGGACCGGACGGATTGCACAACTTCTGGCTAAAATGGTTTCGGTGCTCCCACTCACGATTAGCAACGCAATTCCAACAAGCCCTTGAGCTTGGTTCCCTGCCTCCTTCCTTAACAACAGGTGTAACCTTCCTGCTCTACAAGTCCGGTAGTACCACGGAACCGAAAAACTACCGACCCATCACGTGCTTGCCTACACTCTACAAGCTCCTTACATCCATTTTCAGAGCAAAAATTAACACGCACATTGTTGCGAACAATGTTCTGGCCTCTGCTCAAAATGGATGTAGGGTTGGGTCCCGTGGTACTAAAGAGCTCCTCCTCATCGACATGACCATTTGCCAGCAAGTCCGGCGTAACAAAGGGGCCCTCTCCGCCGCTTGGATTGACTACAAGAAGGCCTATGATTCGGTGCCCCATTCATGGTTGAAGAGGGTCTTGGAGCTGTATAAAGTTGATGCAGCTTTAAGATCCTTTCTCGGCGCGTGTATGGGGCAGTGGACCACAGTCCTTCGTCAACCAGGAGGCGGAGATGACCCCTCTGGCCCGCAGGACTTCATAAGGATCGAGCGAGGCATATTCCAGGGTGACAGTCTGAGTCCCTTATGGTTCTGCCTAGCTCTGAATCCCCTCAGCACCCTGCTGAAGGATTCAGGACTAGGTTGTCGGCTTCGGAGAGAGGGTGAAGTCATTTCTCACCTTCTGTACATGGATGATCTCAAATTATTTGCGCCAAATATCCAAGACTTGATGGAGCTATTGCGAACCACAGAAGTTTTCAGTAGTGCCATCAATATGGAGTTTGGTGTCGATAAGTGTGCGGTTATGCATGTGCAGCGGGGGAAAGTAGTAAATTCAACAAATTTACAGCTTTCTGAGACAATGTCGTTCAGATCTATCTCGGAAGCAGAAACCTATAAATACCTTGGTATGTCACAGTCTTTGGGTATTGAAGATATGGGAATTAGACAGGCGGTGAAGGAGCGCTTTTTCAGCCGGCTCACAAAAGTACTTAACAGTCTTTTGTCAGGAGGCAACAAAGTGCGCGCCTTCAACGCTTGGGTAATGCCCATACTCACATACTCCTTTGGCGTACTAAGGTGGACTCAGACCGAGCTGGACGCCCTGGATCGAAGGGTCCGTACACTGCTTACCACACATCGAATGCTACACCCGCGCTCATCAGTTATGAGATTGTACATCCCGCGGAGGTGTGGGGGCCGCGGCTTCTTAAATGCCAAAAACCTCCACAACCACGAGGTGTACAATCTTAGAAACTATTTTCTTAACAATGAGTGCGGGATGCATCGTGATGTGGTGGCAGTAGACCGGAACTTCACGCCGCTCTCCTTGGCAAAAGAGAACTGGCGCAAACCTGTGGTACTAAGCACCGAGGACCGCAGGGCGGTATGGAAGAGCAAGGAGCTACACGGGCGGTTCTACAAGGCCCTCACGGGACCTGACGTAGATCTGCTCGCGTCGGTGAACTGGCTACGATTCGGGGACCTCTTCGGAGAAACCGAGGGTTTTGCCTGTGCAATTGCTGACGAGGTTATCATGACGAATAACTACCGGAAATATATCCTGAAGGACGGTACGGTCGACATTTGTCGGGCATGCCGCCGTCCCGGTGAGTCACTCAGGCATATTATTTCCGGTTGTTCTCAGATTGCTAACACCGAGTACTTGCACAGACATAACCTCGTAGCCAGTATTATACACCAGCAGCTTGCTCTTCAATACGGCCTTGTGGACGTCGAAGTGCCATACTATAAGTACACAACTGCACCAGTTCTCGAAAATGGTCGTGCCACGCTCTATTGGGATCGATCTATCATCACGGACAGGACTATTGTAGCCAATAAGCCTGATATCGTGCTGGTAGATCGATCGCAGCGCCGGGCTGTGCTCGTCGACGTCACCATCCCCCATGATGAGAATCTCGTGAAGGCCGAGAAGGACAAGTCCAGTAAGTACCTAGACTTGGCCCACGAGATAACCGCCATGTGGGATGTTGACTCGACGATCATAGTCCCGATAGTCGTTACAGCGAACGGTTTAATAGCGAAGAGTCTCGACCAACATCTTAAGAGTCTCTCGCTAGATGGCTGGATCAAGGGTCAGATGCAGAAGGCGGTAATCCTGGACACGGCGCGGATAGTCCGTCGGTTCCTCTCCCTGCGACCTTAACCACCGGCAGCTTGGGCCCGCCCCGTTGCCGGCGGCACACTAGGTTAGGTTTTTTATAAAGTGTTTATATTTTGTATTGTTTTTGTATGTTGTATTGTATTTTACTTTTATAGACATTTTTATAACAAACCTAACTTGAGAAAAGAAATAAATAAAGGTTATAATACATAATATATTATATTGAAATCTTAAAGTAACATAAGATATTTTTTTGTGTAAAGAGTTACGGTGTAGTTTCGGCCGAAAGTCATTTTTTTTCTGGTAGTATCACTAGTACTTTTTTCACACTTTGTATGTGTTAATTCATAAAGTGGCCGTGGTATAAAAATAAATTATAAATAATAAAAAAAGACGGATATGCAAATATATCACGTATGCGTTAGGTTGATTATCTATTTATTTCGGCATAGGTATGTACATTTTGTTTTGATTTACTGATTTAATGAAGGCACATACCTTTGTAACATTATTTTCAACCAATTAAAAAAAAAAGAGGAGCTTAGGAGGTTCTCAATTCGACTGTATGATTTTTTATGTTTGTTACATCTTAACTTTCGACTGGGTGAACCGATTTTGATGATTCTTTTTTACTTGAAAGCTGATGCTGATGCTTACTGATGGGTCTCATTTTTATTTGGTCCAATTTTGACAATGGTATCAATGATAAAACCATATAAGTCTTAAATTTGCATTTACCGTTTGCACGACAAATTGACGAATAACTCGCCTCCACGTCATCCAATTTCGATTTCTCTGTCACTCCAACGAAGGCGTCGTTAGAGTGAGAGAGACAAATCCTCGAAATCAGCGGATTTCGAAGTTCGCGGTAGGGCCGCTGCGCTGAGCCCGAATTTTAGGTATTTCCCGCCCGCCCGAAGGTGGGCTGCTCCTGAATTTCATATCTCTGATAATGATTGAATGAATTAACTGTCCCAAATTTCATACAATTATTGTACATTACATTTATTTTTGATGAGAATAGTATGTTAAAACTGTTTACCCATATAATTATGGGATTTTAATCATTTTGTCATATACGGCGAATAAATAAAGTAACACAATGTTAATTAGTAATGTAATATTCTAAAGCGTTAAATAAACACCACTTTTGCAAATATTTACGTCGTTAGAACTAGCCATGTTTCATGAATTAATTTATGTAATTTAATAAGGATTATTCTTTTAAAAGCTTACGTTCAGTACACACAGATTTTATGTACCTAAAATTTGAAAAACTAAATTATTAATTCATTTAAAAATAATTGCTCGCTTGACAATTGCCGCCAACTCTCCGTACGCTATTAATAAGAGTAACTAAATCTGAACTACGTATGTACATAGTACTCGTGCTGGGCTTTCCAACTACAAGTATGAGTTTTATCCGAATTGAGCATCAAATTTTTTGAGGTTATTTATTTTTAAATATTATTTACGTTTTTGTAACAAAGCGAAGTAAAAATACAACAACTATATTTATTTAAATAACCAGTGTCTATTTATTACATTTGATCGAATACGGGAACAGAGTAGAGATGCGTTCAAACAAAATCGTCAATGGTCGGGGTTTGATAATAGTGAATAGGTTCGTAGATATTCGAAGAGGTACAAACCAAATTCTGATACCTTACCTAATCAAATATACCTTACACAAGTTATACGCTTTTGCTGCCGATACATTCGAGCAATTTAAAAAAAACAGTCGAGTAGCTTTCACGTGTATCTGTATACCTATGTCAAATGTCACCATTGAAATTATTATGCCGCCTTGTTTTTTTTGTTTATTTCTCTATACATAAAGAGGTACCTATTATTACCATTGACTCTTAGAAAATATTGATAGATACATAAGTCAGCATAATTTCATTACTTTCTAAAACGGAACTTGAATCTTCAGAGAATGTCATAGCTAAAATGATGTAAAGGTACACGAAAGTAAACATACAATTTATGTATCATCACAGAAATACTTAAGTAGGTACTTGCAAGAAATTATGGCGCTGTGATGGCAGCAGCAGTTAATTCGAAGTTTTAATCGCCCGAAATCGGTAAATTGGGTTGAATTACTTTACATGCGATAGTAAATTGACTTTGTTGTCGGTGAAAACGTAATCGAATTATTTTACAACCGAAAAAAGGATAATAAGGTAAGGTGGGGTAAGATGAAAAGGGTTTTTTAAATGGGGTAAGACAAAAAATCGTCCTTCTGGCACAGTATTAATGACGACTTTCTGTCTTACCCCCTCAAAAAAACCTTTTCATCTTACCCCACCTTACCTTACAGATGTTGCAGACTGGCAGTAGCGAGATTATAATTATGGTTTTAAGAGTCCGCACCAAGCACGTTTCTCCATAATAACGCATTTACGTTTTTATTTGAAAATCATACGTTGTATTGTCATGAAATTATGTACCTAAAGGCTATGGAATAAGACATAATATAATGGGCATAAATGGTGACACACGCCCTGACGACCCCACCATGCAGAGGCAATGGGATGACATTTGGAGCAAAGGAATACACACAAGATTATTGTCTGGTTCCTCGGGAGTAGATTTGGCGCGTCTTAAGGCCGTCTCACAACCAGAGTCAGGGGCCTGGCTACATGCACTGCCCTCGCCCCAGCTAGGTACACTGCTGGACAACGACTCCGTGAGAATAGCAGTGGCCCTCCGATTGGGGGCTAAGGTGTGTGAGGCTCATCGTTGCAAATGCGGGGCGTTGGTAGCAGAAAATGGCCACCACGGTTTGAGCTGCCAGAGGTGCGCTGGACGGCTTCCGAGGCACCAGACAGTAAACGAAATCGTCCGTCGAGCAATGATATCAGCCGGCGTGCCGTGCATCTTGGAGCCCCCTGGCTTAAGTCGTACTGATGGGAAACGACCGGATGGGTTAACCCTGATCCCATGGCGGAGAGGACGCTGCCTCTTGTGGGACGCAACTTGTGTTAGCACATTCGCTGCGTCCCACTTGAGGCGGACCATAAGATGTGCGGGTTCGGCGGCTGAAACCGCCGCTAAAGCCAAGCATAATAAGTACTCCGCCCTGGAATCGGGGTATGAGTTTGTGCCGGTGGCTATAGAAACAGCGGGACCTTGGGGCTCAGAGGCTCGCCGCCTATTTAAGGAGCTTGGTCGGCGGCTTCGGGACAGGGGTCACGATCCTCGCTGTGGGTCGTACCTGGTTCAACAGGTTTCCATAGCAGTGCAGCGGGGGAACGCTGCAGGCATTATGGGAACCTTTGGGCCAGGTACGATGCAGTGTGGGTTATTTTAGGTAAGTTTTAGTTTTGTAATTTGTATATTTTAGTTTTATATAATGGGCATAAATTAGTTCCCGACTTTTGAAATGTAATGAGAAAAACACTCACACTCACCCTCAGTAAAACAACAATCCAGTGACCATTATAGCAAATCTCAGAGCGGAGTTGAGCGTCACTTGCTGCGGATAATTAGGACCATTGTTGCAAAAGAATAAATAAATGCTCGTCACGCGGAGGCCGGTAATTACTTAGGTACCGCACGGAAACCCATTCGATTTAGTCTATTTATTTCGTTCAATAATCTGTCAGCCATTTGATTAGATTCTATTTAGTATATTGAACATTGATCAATATCTCAATTCTAACATTGGTTCGTGTACGCGTATTAGCTTCAAGTAAGATGACAGTTTTATGTTATGTGCTCGTAAAAGAAATTGTGATTCCGTTAGAATCCTCGAATCAAACCCGCGTCGTTATGCCGCGTGTTTTACTGCGAGCATCGGAGTCTTATGAATACGTTTATATTATGTTCAATGTATTTACGATATTTCAATTAAATATGCAAACGTTCAAAGTGGATGGCTCCGAGCCTACAGGTATTGTATTTCCAAACCCGCACTATTTCGCTTGTTTCAATTCAGCAAAATGTTTGTGCATAGTTTAATAAAACATGCCTACACAATGTCCAATTGAAATTCCTGAATTGTTTATCTTTATTATATACTAATTGTAGCCTGTGACTTCGTCTGCGTAGAATTAGGAAAAAGCTTCTCCGGAGTAAAATTAGGGTGTGACAGCACAACAGATATTGTAGAATATTGTTGTAAAATACTAGTAGTAGGGCGCACTATTATTTATATTAATAGTATACACTATATCCAACAATAAAAATAATTGTAAAATTGTGGCTACTACTCGTATACAATGTCTACCTGCTTTTGGTACTTATTTCGTCATAAGCCGCTACTTCGTAAACTTACATGCCCAAGAAAAATAGCTAAGTTATACTAGATGTCTAGACATTACTCGGCTTGAATGAACAAATAGCGGCTGTTTTTGGTACAAAGATAACAAAACCAGTGGACCTACCGCGACTTCAGAAAATCGTTAAGTCGAGCATATTCTTTGGAATAAAATTCATTGTATTTATGAGTTATTCATGAGTTCCAAATTCCGAAATTTTAACATGGCAAAATCAAAACGTAATGGTGCCAGCTTAACGATATCCAGCTAATGTAACGTAGTAGGTACAATTTTTATGGTAACATTGTAGTGAGGGTAGCAGCAGTGAACACTTTATTGCGCAAAATCATGCAATCAGACATACATTACAATCACACACAGACATCATGTATTACCTGCCTTCACCACACGGCACATACAATACAAAGGCGAACTTATCCCTTCAAGGAATCTCTTCCAGCTAACCTATGAGCAACTGAGAGGAGAGCAGTCTCCGTCTCAGTTGTTGGTAGACAAATATCATATAAACGCACGAACATGTACAGTCAAAGACAAAATAAGGGGTACACAAAAATGCTCAAAAATATGTCCCAGTGCGCTCTAATTCTGTGTAATAAGAACGTCGTAACATATTTAGTAGCGGATTCTTTCGATACTTATTTTTGCACTTGACTGTACAATAAAACAACAGTTAAAAGTGTAATATTTGTCAACAGCATAACTGCAAGTTAACTGCTTGTATTGACAAAAAGAAATTTCGGAAAACAATTTGAGCAATTACTATCGATATCAATTATCTTTTTGATACGGATTTGCGCTGCCTACCTCGATAACCTCTTCATGTGAGGAGAATGTGCACACGGTACGAGCACGCAGCTCATTCTCTGACCGCTTAATGGAGTGTTTTAAAATATATTCGAACATGAGCGAGCACGAATCGGTTTCTTTGTTTATTTATTTTTGGGACCTTAGCAAACAGTATATCATCAATTCGAATGATTTGACTACTAGTCGTTAATCTCCTTTTAGAAATCGCCGCTCTTTAAGAAAATTTGTGGAATGTTATTTTGACATATATTATAATCTAATTAATACCTATATTATGTATGGGGGGTAATGCATAACTTTTGGATTATTTCGTTTTTTTTTTTGCATTTACTTTAAATATTTTCTAGTAAGTATCTAAGTGAACTATATCAAACGTGTAGGTACCTCATAATGCAAGTATAGACGTTGAAAAGTTTCTTTTAGTCAGGTTTTATTATACAATTCATATTAGGATCTAACTATTGGTGCCAGCATAAATTTCATATTGCTGACTGTTAGTGAAAAACTAGAACACGCTGACCTAA
>JALPQI010024050.1:0-18324 GCA_025490895.1 Thaumatotibia leucotreta | reverse complement strand
GTTAAGCCACGCACGCGGCAGTGAGCGGCCGTCGAGTTTGCGCTTCGCACCAAAATCGCGTTTTATATGGGATCCTTATTAAGAAAAGCCCTTAAACTTTTAAGATTTTAATTACGTAAAAATATAATATATGGCTTTTATTTCCTTAATTCACTTCAGTATAGATTTTAGAGTAATATCTCTATTGTGTATATTGTATAGAATAGTTTTTTATTATTTATTTTATGAGATATTTGCTGGTCAAGTCAAGTTATGGTTCCAATATTGTGTGTTCGGACCAAAGGATTTTCAAATTCTTGTGTAAATTATAATAAAATAGCTAGATGTAATACATAAAATTACAATCAGTTTTGTAGATGATTTTTGACCAAAAGATGAACGAGCCTTTTTTCATGTAACACGTTTTAAGGTAATTTATTTTTGTATGGAAACGGGATTGTTCAACTCAAGAATCGCTGTCCAAAACGTGAACTAGGAAAATTTACTGGTTCATCTTTTGGGTTGGATTCCAATAAATGAATTCGAATCAATTTAGTTAGTTCATTTCGTTAATGCGGTGTCCAAAACATGAACCAGCTGATTTTATTTAACGGTTGAATTTGGGAAAAGTGAAACTTTAGTTCTTAGAGATCAGATTATTACATAATACACACTGTGTTTATGTTTCATTAAATAAGGTCAAATACAATTAATGTATCGAAAAAACTAACGTTTTTACTTTGCTCTATTCATCTATTGGGGTCTTGCCGTTTATATATTGGTCTCGCCATATTGCGATTACGCTGGTTCATCTATTGGGGTCAAATTGTTCAGAGATAGGGCACTTTGTTCAACTACTGGGGAATTTGACTCCTTTTTTAGGGTTCCGTAGCCAAAATGGCAAAAACGGAACCCTTATAGATTCGTCATGTCCGTCTGTCCGTCTGTCCGTCTGTCCGTCTGTCACAGCCGAATTACTCGGAAACTATAAATGCTACAGTAACGAAATTTGGTAACGATATGTGTTGTATGAACCGCTACAGGATTATGGTGCTAAATTGTAAAAAAAACAATTGGGGTGGGGGCCCTCCATACATGTAACTGAGGGTAAGAAAAAAAAATTTTGTTGTATATAAGCGTGTGGGGTATTAATAGAAAGGTCTTTGAAAATGATATGAAGGTTTATAAATCTCATTTTTATTTAAGCAAATCGTTTTCGAGATATCAGCTCTCAAAGTCTGAAAAATGTGTCCCCCCCCTCTATTTTTTAAACTACGCGATATAAAATTCAAAAAAAAATATATGTTACGCACATTAATAAACTCTATCAACGATTTTTAGTTTGATTAAATTATCTCCTATATTTTTTGAGGTTTTGTAGGTTGATTTAACTGTATTTTTTTAATAATAAATTGATAATGGTACGGAACCCTTCGCACGCGAGTCCGACTCGCACTTGGCCGGTTTTAATATAATATTTTTTATATAATTACTGAATTTTAATACGAGGCATGAAAATAACTTAGTCTAAACTCCATTAAATGCAGAATCATATAAAAAAATTAAAATTGATAAAGATGAGTTACATCATATAGAAAAAAATATTTAAAGTTGCGAAAGTTGCTTAACTGTTCATCTATTGGTGATATTACCCTATTTGACTTAATATTTTTCAAAAATTACAGAAAATAGTTCCTTACGTAAAGTTCACAGAAACCTATAAAAAGTCTAGGTATAGTATTTTAAAATATCATAGATTCTCGATCATTCGTATACAATATCATAGAAATCTCAATATTCTTGTGTATGAACTCCATAATTGCTTCGTATTTACACTAACTAGACCGATACATTTTAAACTATTGTGAGTTAAGTAGGTATAATACTACTAAAATATAATGAAATTTTATGTAATATAGAAGTATAAAATAATATAGGTAACTAGTTTCATTATATTTTAGTGAAACTTTACATAAATATCTCCAAATATGCAAAGAGAGATATAAAGCTGTATTTTGGGATATTATTCATTATTGAGGAAATTAATGAATGGAATGTTTCGATCCAAGATGCACATCAAGGATCGTCGTTTGAAATTGGAATCTAAATATGTCGAGCAATTGTCGACTTAAATTACGGGAGGGACCAGTTTCGCTAAATGTTTAAATATGTTTTAGTCTCACGTTAGTTATGATTTTAAGTGTTAAATAATAAGTAGGTATTAATTTATTATTGTAATCACACTTTGCAAATCAACATATTTGATTTCCCAAATCTTCAAACATTAAAGCCAGAACGAAAATTTAAAATTCAATACAACAAGTAGCACTAGACTGACAGACAAGCGAGTTTAATAATGCACAGAACCGCGCCGATATTTCATGTAGTCCCATGTATACTTAGTTGGCTATGGCATTTATTTATGTAACCGATAATGCATAAGAAGATTCCACTAATACAATTATGGGGATGCGGAGAATTGACTTGGCATTTGCGTGGATTAGGGCTACTAAGCCGTAGCGGCATGCCCGTGACGGCTTAGGTCAGTCTTTATCAAACAGTTTTCTTACATTTGTTTTAAACTTGGCGATTCTCGCGTTATAATAGCACGGGACTCGTTCGCGCACACTGAATATTAGGTACTTATTTCTATTAGTTGCCGAGGCATTTCAAATGTGGCATACCTACTGTCCACTGTATGTCCAGAGAGTAACCTCGTTATTCATAAACTTCTCCTAACTAACCTAAGTCCATAAGTATTGTTTGTCCTTTTTGGTCTAATAGTCATACCTATTGATGAGATATTTCGGCTTGCTAAGTTAGGAGTCGTTTATGAATAAGGAAGTAAGGTCGCACAATAAGGTTGCACAATTCAGGGTTAGGCCGCTAAGTTGTGTCAAAAACCATGTTAATTTATTTTTTTCTTCTGGAGCGGTTATCTCCGAAAACATTCACTGTAGAAAAAAAAAATTGATACCCTTATTATTTTTAGTTTCCCTATTTAACGATACCCCACACTAAAGGATTACAGCAAAAACAATACATCCCCACTTTACTATTAGGGGAGGTACCCGAAATAACATTTTTTTTCTTTATTTTATTTTAACACTTAGTCGGCGTGATTAATATGTATACCAAATTGCAAATTTGTAGTACTAACGGCTACTGATTATGATGCTGACAGACAGACAGACGGACTTGGCGAAACTATAAAGGTTCTACGGAAGTACGGAACCCTAAAAATGTTTCCTCAAATAATAATGCATTTATTTATTAACATGAATACATAGAACAGTATTTTCTTGAGCATGCACATGAAGTATTAATTACACTACCGACTTGTAATGAAATATTGCATGTTCGAACACTTCTAAGGCGCACGAAGGCGGCTACAAAATAAAACGTGTCACAATGAAGGATGGCGGAAATTGTATATTGTTTATCGTTATAGGTCATCTCCTGCACTTGAGGGCTCCGTTTTTCCCCCTCACTATTGTTTTAGCTGAGTATACACTACACTCGGTATTTTTAATTCCTCAAACAGCTTAGTTTTCGCATTACATACATTGCTGCTCGATAATTTTCAAAACGCCTCTACATTTTAGTGGTCAAAACTGGTCAACTAACTTAAAATTAACTTGCAATATCTGTTCATAATACTAAAACCTACATTTAATTAGTTATGGTTTGATATTTCTAGTTTTATAAAGAAACCAATGTAAATAGGTAAATACCTCAGAGTCCTATATAAATCGTCATTAAATTAGACGCCCGTGTCGCCCGTATTGAATACGCATCCTGTATAAAAATCATGGGATAATATTACACAATTTAAATCCTAGTCCCACACTAAGACCTAATAAATAAATTTTAATTAAAATACGCTGTCATCGGCATGTCCAACCTAAGTCGCTGCAATATGAAATCTTTTCGTAGCGATTGAGGTTGGACATCAATGCGGGCTACATGCTACGACGTAGTCCTATGCCCTGTTACTGAGTAATACTGCCTTTTTTTAAGTCCATGATATTACGGACGCATACGTGCCTATGGGAAAAGTTCAGGAATAAATAAGCGCTTTTTGAAATTAGGCAGCAGCCATTTTGGAGACGTCATTATGGGTGACCTTGACCTTTGAGAGTGTGTCTTCCGGCAGTTTTGGATACAGAATGACATATTTAACAACATACTAAAACTTGGTGCTGGTATCCGATTGAGTACCCACAAATTGAATCTTTATGATAATTATTGGAATAAGTACAGATATATGTATGTATGTATGTAAATTCTTTATTGTACACAAAAAAAACAGGTAAAAAAAATACACAACAATTCAAACAGGTACAAAGGCGAACTTATCCCTGTAAGGGATCTCTTCCAGTTAACCTTTGAGCAAAAGAGTGAACTATATGAAACAAGAGATAGACAAACAAACGTGTACAGTGCGTGATTTGAATGATACCAATGTAATTATATAGTATATTACCTACTACGCTAAATTCGTACATATGCTACACATATAGTTATAATGTAAAATACATATATGTACATATACTACTTATCTATAAATAAAATAAAATACTCAACCATTTCACAAACTGTCGGAGAGCCACAACTTCTTCAGACCATTCTTGAGTGACGTTACAGACTGAGCCTGTCTGAGGGACAGCGGCAACCCATTCCACAATTTCACAGCATGCACCAAAAAAGATCTAGAGTAAGTTCGCGACTTATTACATGGTAAAGCAAGAGTTAGGTTAGCACTTGAACGCAAGCGGTGATTACTGACATCGGCTAAATAAAGAAATCTTTCAGAAAGGTAAGGAGGCGAAGAAGGATTGAAAAGTACGTTAAAAAGCAAGGACAGGATATGTACGTCTCTGCGACGGCGGATCGGAAGCCAGCCAAGTTGAGAACGAAATTGAGAAACATGGTCGTATTTACGTAAGCCAAAAATGTATCTGATGCACACATTCTGCAAACGTTCGAGCTTATCAAGCAGGTCCTCCCTCAGGTCCAGGAATGCAATATCCCCATAATCTAGAAGTGGGAGTAAGAGAGACTGCGCAAGGGTAACTTTCGTTTGAAATGGAAGAAAGTTTTGTAGACGTCTCAAAGAATGAAGAGACGCAAACACCTTTCGGCTAATTTCCGCCACGTGGGGTGTCCAAGAAAGCGTCTGATCCACGGTAATACCCAAATTTCGCACAGTCGATGATAATGGGATAGGTGTCTCACCAAAGTAAATGTCCGGAACCGTCATGTCTGAGAGCTTATTTATATAGTAAGGACTACCAATAACAATTGCTTGCGATTTCTTCGCATTCACTTTCAATCCATAATTGCGGGCCCAACAACGAATTAATTCTAAATCTCCATTTATGTTATTGACTAAACTAGTTAATTCTTCAATACTAGCCGCTGAATAAATCTGCAGGTCATCCGCATATAAGTGATAAGACGAATTAAGTGCCCTGGTGATACCATTAATAAAAATTGAGAAAAGGAGCGGAGAAAGGACACCGCCCTGCGGAACGCCAGCGGAGAGTTCACACCAGTCCGAGAACTGGTCGTCAACCCTCACACGCTGACGCCTACCAATAAGGTAGTTGCGGAACCAAGACAGAGTCGTTTCAGAAAAATTTAGAGTCCGGAGTATACTGAGAAGTAGGTCGAAGTTAACACTGTTGAAAGCGCTACTGAAGTCAAGGAGAACTAGGATAGTGAGCTTTTTATGCTCAATATTATAGCGAATGTCATCGGTGACTTTAACCAAGGCGGTGACAGTGCTATGCCCGGGGCGAAAACCAGACTGGAAGGGGTTAAACAGGGAATGCATATTAAGATGAGATAGGAGACGGCGATTAACAAAATGTTCTATCACTTTAGACAAAATAGGGAGAATGGAGATGGGACGGTATTGAGAAAAGTCGACAGGATTAGAGGTTTTGGGTAGTGGGATTACGTGGGCATTCTTCCAGGATGCAGGAAATGTACCCGTGGATAAAGAGAAGTTAATGATAAAGGAGAGGATGGGAGCAATGGAATCCGCCACAAGCATGAGCATGTCCACACCCAGGCTATCCTCACCGACAGCCTTCGTCTTAATAGACTTCAGGATGGCAAGTGTATCCTGCGGCGAAATATCACCGGGTTCAAAGGGAGGCAAATCAGGGTGTATGTTATTGGCAAGAAGTGAGAGTGTTGCTTGTTTAATAGAAGGATCGAGAATTACTGGAGAAGTACTGAAGTGGTTATTGATTGCATTTAAGTCAAAGGTGTTAGGAGAATTAAATTGAGCTTTGCCCACCCCAAGTGATTTTAGGAAGTTCCACAGTTTCGCGGGAGGACAATCTTCTATGGATTGGTGGATATAGTGCCGTCTTACACTCCTACATACTTTATTACAGCGATTTCGTAAAGAATAATACCTATGAAGCTTCTCCTCTGATGGATCATGTCGGGACTTAACGCGAGCTCTATCGCGCTTAGCCATGAGCTCCCTAATATCCGACGTGAGCCACGGAGCCGGAAAATGCTTAACACGCGTCGGTCTTAATGGAGCATGTTTGTCAAAAATCGCAAGCAATGTGCTATTGAAAGCCTCAACCATCAGATCCACGTCATCAATGCACTGTAAGCGAAGCCAGTTGACCTCAGACACATCACTACGAAGTACATGCATGTCTACGTCCCGAAGGTTTCTACGCATTACCACTTTGTGCCTCATTTTCGGAGGTCGAATTTTAAAAGATGCATAAATTAAGTCGTGGTTTGAAAAACCAGGAGCATTAAACTGTCCGTGGAATGAAACTAAGTCAGGACACGAAGTTAAAATTAAATCTAAAAGTGAGGGAGGACCGTTATGCGGGAAATGTGTGGCAACAAGCGGCAAAAGGGTTAAATTTAAAGAAGTGGAAAGTAAATGTAATTTGGATGAACGTAGGTCATTTTTAAGCATACATGTGTTAAAATCGCCCATCACAATACAGTGGTCAAATTGAGGTATCAAATCAACCAACACATTATGAAGGCTATCAAAAAAATTTATATTGGGGGAGGGGCTATAAAAAACGCCAAGAAGTATTTTAGTGTGATGCATATTGACCTGAAGAAAAAGAAACTCAGGGGAGTTTGAACCGACGGATGGGGAATGAGAAACTATCTGGTAAGAAATATTACTTTTAATATAAATAGCAACACAACACCTCCGCCGCGCACTGTTTGCGATCCGCTGTTACTAGCACCTGTCCTGTCATTACGAATTAAACAGTACCCGGGTAAAGGATAAAGTGTAGAAGGAAGTGACGGTTTAAGCCAGGATTCGGAAATGAGAATGGCGTGAATGTTTTTGTTGGTGCTGAAAGATGTGAGAAGTTCAGTATAGTGTGCTGGAATGCTTTGCGCATTTATGTGAACGACGTTAAAGTTTTTTGTGACCGAATCGAATTTGGAATGCAACCTATCGCCCAAATCAGGTACATCCGATTCATCACTCAAGGAGTCGTAATGGCTAGATGAAGAAAGTGAAAAAAATTCACTGTCTAGACTGGCATTCAAAATGTCAGACATCGTGCTATGGATGAGTATAGATCACAGATAAAATATAGGGAAGATTCCGTGTATTAAGACATACCTGAACAAACTATTGTCATCCTTTACCATCTCAGTATGTATTCCATAAGGAAAAAGAGACAAACAAGGTAGTTCTACTCGGTCGTTAATTATATCACCGACTCCATTTTCTTAATTTTTCTTGAACAATGCTACCAACCTGACTAGATAAAATGTCATTACTATTAGTGTTGTCCAGTCTTCATCGTATGCTTTTATCGGCAATAATAATATTTTTACCAAATTAGGTAGCGATGAACAGTGCGAATAAACCTTATTTCCTACCCAGAATCACGATCTTCTGCGATCCTTAATATGTCATGATTTCTAAATCTACACTTTAGGATAAAAATAAAATCACAAAATTAATGAAATATTTTCTTTAATTAAAATGTCAAATGTCATAAGAAGTGTTCTGTCTAAAACGTATGCCACTAGTTGGCGCCACTTAGCGGTAAGGTCCCGCTAAGAAACACAATTACCTAGCCTCAAAGAACAACTAACTAGAAGAAGGTCATTTTATTTTTTTACATAATTTTATTAACTTGTACAAATCATTTAAACAAGTTTCTGGACCTGACGCCTCAGTGCTGCCGCCCTGATGAACGGCATTTCAGAAAACCCTCATTATAACATGTTTTACGGAACTTATCATCCCTTAAAGCATACCTAACAATTTTCGTATGATGGCTTCTTTATAATTAATCAGTCTACACAAGTATCACATGAGTGTCATTATTAAACTAAACTTACTTTACTTTCTGGTTGACATGACATTGGATGATTACCAAATATGGTGGGTACTACGTCAGAATGTAATCACTTATGGGTACGCCCTTGCCTGAAACAACAGCTTAAAAATGTGCGGAGCATATTTTTGAATACTTTTTAGGGCACCAGTCGTCTGCCTTTTTGATATTTTTGACCCATATTAGCCTTTGTTCAGTGTCCTGTGGAAACCTGTTGGAAATTAAAAACATCGATTCATTTTCTGAGTTGGCTATCAATAGATTTATCGATATCACGATCGATCGCTTAAGTACAACACTATGCAATACAAATATTTGAATCCCACTATTTATAATTACATTACGAATGCAAATACGAATGGTTAATTCACAAAGCTACACACATGTATCCGGCAACAAATATTGAATAAGATTTTCAGTTACTTTTACCTTAATAAGGTTCGAAATCTTAAAATTCAAGTCAAAACTAAATTACCGGTGAAACGCAATATCTTTATTTTGTTCATTCAGGTAACCCTGGCGGTTTTTACACCATGGAACCACACAAGTCATCACTTTTATCACATTCCGTGCACTTATCGAACAGAAATATACATGAAAGGCTTTATTTTAATCACTTTTACTATTTGCGGTTTAGGTGCACTAGTATAGCCAAACAAAGATCGTTGACAGGCATTGCTGGCGTCACCCACAGATATAATAGACTCGGTCTATTAAATTAATAAGTCTATGGTATAGATGATATATATGTATATTAATAAAAATATTAGTAGGTACAAGAATATATAAATAATAAAATAAAACCTATATATTCAAAAATTACTAAAATAAACACCTCGTTTGCTCGCCAGCAGCTGGTATAACAAAAATCTATATATGTAATAAAAAAAAACAAAAACAGGAATTTAGCAACGAATTTTGACAGAAAAACAAAATGAATAGAAAAATACTCATCAATAATAAAAGTGTGCAACGGAACGTCGGAAAAAAAAAAATTAAGTGACAAATTGACAATGACATTTCTAAGATTAGAATTTACCTGCAGCATTCCGAAAAACAGAGATTAAAACAATTATAAAAGTACCGCAAGAAAAGAGATAAAATAATTAACTGACAAAGGCAAATTAAAGTTAATGCTTCTGCTTAACAAACCGCCCGTTGCCAGACCGAACTGGGTTAGCTTGACGTGCCTGCGCAGGCGGCGGCACGACTCCGCTGGCGGCTGCCGGTCCTGCTGGGCTTGGGCCCGCCTCCTGCTCTCCATCGTCTGGTGCGGCCGCCTCCGGTGCGGGCAACGCATGCAACTCGGCCAACGTCGTCACCTTTCGCCGCACTCCGTCTTGACACTGGACAACAATGCGGCCATCACTGGTCCAGCTGCCTCTTACGCCGTACTTCTTGCGAGCCTCCAAGAACACCGCGTGTCTTGAGCTCGTGAGGAACTCTGTAATTGTCCTCCCAGAGCCCTTAAAAAGCTTCTTTGCAGCCCACACAGCGTCTCGGGTCCTTTGGCAAGCAAATTTTATTAGAAGCGGTCGAGGCTTAGAACCCCGTGTCCTGCCAAGACGGTGACAGGCTATGAAGGACAGAGTTGACACCGTCTCAAGTTTTAAACTGTCACGAAGAATAATAGCCACTGCACTTGATGCATCTTCATTTTGAGTCTCCGGGCAACCATGCAGCAGAAGAATGTTACTCCGGGATCTGGCTTCCATTTCTTCAAGGGCCCTATGCACGAGACCCATCTGCTCTTGAAGAGATTCCACTGCCTTCCAGAGAACGTTCTTAAACTCCCAGTACTCACTTTCATTTGTCTTATGGGTGTTTGAGTTGGTCGCCTGAAGAGAGTCTCCCGGGGTGGAGCTTGTAGAACCTGCAGCACTCTCGAATGTGGCCATCCTCGAAGCAAACATGCTCTTCATCTCCTCCATGCTCTTCTCTAATTGTGCCAAGTGATCCATCACGAAGTGATCATCTATATACGTATAGCTACTTGAATAGGTGATGCACAGTTTATAACTGAATTAATTTATAAACGGGGCGGTATGCACTTTTGCATTCAACATATCATTTTATGCAAATAAGTTTGAATGCAAAACTAGACGCAGTCAGAGGTATAAATATGATGGGACATTGATAAAATGAAAAACATACTCTACCTGTTTGTAGACAGTCATGTACCTATCCACGCTGCGCTGAAAGCATGCAGTGTTATTTTTCCTTACGTTCCCCGGTTGCCGTACAATGAGCTGCCGTTCATGGTAAGGTATACTTTGCTTAGTGCCTTAAACGCGCGTAGCCCCACAAACCCTGTCAGTAGCCGTAGCATGACTTTGGAAGCTTAGGTAGGTAGGTATCTAACGTTGATATTAACCCAGGGTTAGCTTTTACTCGATACGTAATGCATTCTATCGCGCTCGCACTGGCATATTGTAGTAAGCGCGATGCTTTACGTATCGAGTAAAAGCTAACTCTGGGTTAATATCAACTAAAAGGTTATATACTTTAGTCCGCGTAGATTTTATCAAATTTTTATTCGAAGAATAGCACTTTCGCATAGTAATGTCAAAACTCCATAGTAATTTGACAATAGTATGTGATATGTGGGCTAATCAACTTTTCGATCGACATTTATTTTCTGCGTTACTTTTCATGAACTTAAAAACGTACATTAATTACTACTATACACATATTTACAATGAAATGAATGATTTAATTTAAGATAATTTAAATATACATAACGTACACTGCTCAATTTATATATTTTTTTGGATTTTTAATGTCTAATAGCCAGCATCCACCATCTTCTCCTTTTCCACTTCTTTATAACTCGACTGCGATGCACCAAATAATAAATAATTTATTTGTATAGTGCTTTTAACCACTACTTGATGGTGCACGCAGACGAATCTCGCCAACCGTCCACGTCTGTTGATCGTTCAGTTGTAGTTCACACTCGCACACATTTATAATAAATAGCTGCGGCTGCTACAGCTTCGACGTCCATTTTTAGCGAGTAGCGTCTGACGAGTGTGAACTACAACTGAACGATCAACAGACGTGGACGGTTGGCGAGATTCGTCTGCGTATGCATATGCCGACGTCCGCGGACTCATCCGCAGACGTGTAGTGGAGGCATAAGGGGACCGGCTTAGCGGAAAACCTTACATGCGAGAGGGAGTACCCATATCGGCATCCCGTTCCAACTCAGGATTCGCTCGTCGCTGGTCGCTGGTCGCCTAAAGGTGCGTGCAGACCGAAAGAGCATTCGCTGTTCTAGCGCCCGTTCTAAGAAATCAACCAATCACGTTTTGTGTACCGATCGAATTTCGTAGAGTGGGAGGTTAGAACAGCGAATGCTCTTTTAGTTTAACCGCACCGGGCCGGGACTTTATGGCTATAGGAATAGCTAGTGAGCGTAATATAGGAATATTATGAATAAAATAAATTAGCATTTAGCATTTGATTTATGAATATTTTCGCCGCTTAACGTAGGTACGTAAGATTAGTAATTGCTGTATACACATAGTCGAAACAGAGTTTAATTGCTTTAGCTCGCTCGTAAGACATTTATGCGCGTCGGGAACGTTACATTACTCTATTGTTCTATTTTAATTTACTACCCTCGTAAACAAGTGATTTTCGTTAGTTTTCATGAAAGAGATGAAATATTTCTGACTGATAGCAAACGGACTACTTGATGAGTAAGCAGTTACCGTAGCTTAAGGGCAAGTTCAACTGCAAAGCTGTTACATGCGAGCTATCGACCTCTTAAGCCACGTTTCCACTTAGTGTTCTGAGCGAGCTTTCATTAGTTCTTGGCAGATGAAAACATGATTTCACATAGCAAAATGCTCGTTCGTTAGCCCATGAACTAGTGAATGCTTGCTCAGGACACTAAGTGGAAACGTGGTTTTAGAGACAGACGCACTTTTTTAAATAAATGTAAACCTTAGAATCATCTCTTGGTAAAATCTCGGCAATACGTTGGAATATGCTGCAATTCCACAGTCGATATCCATCACATGCACTGTAATGGTTTATCAGATTGCTTCAATGCTTGCGAAGTACCTAATGGCCTTGCAGACACATAGAACCATCATTATCATCATATCAGCCGAAAGATACCCACTGCTGAAGATAGGCCTCTTCCAAGATTGCCACAATGACTGGTTCTGCGCTAACCGCATCCAGCGGCCGCCTGCGCCTTCCGGTACGTGGCCGCCAGTCGATAACCTATCCGCCCCATGTAAAACCATACTGTAGTTCTCAAATTTTGCTAATAAACCAGTAACAGTGTATTTTATTTTATTCGATAAATTATAATTTTTATTAATCTCAGAGACACGTTTCAAACAAGAAACGACACTCTGAAGTTATAATTAGAGACACGAGGTGTATTTTTATCCTCAAAACGATTGTTACTCGTGGATTCATCACAGAGAGGCAACAATGCTAAAATGTTTGTTTTAAATAAAGCTTACACAATACACAATGGAAAGCCAAAAACGAAACATCAAGCTATTCGAGCTGTATCGCTATTTGAAATGTAGGTATGGTCGTTTAGGTGGACTATAACAAAATAGGTATTCACTTTTAGTTTACTGAAAGACATACATATACATAGGTCCTTAGGTCCTCATTCTCACACTGAAATACTGCTAGGTATTATAAATTAATTATAATTAGTTTGTAGAAATTAACTAAACTTAGTTCAGATTTGATTGGCGAGGTTTTTTTATACTGGAAGTCACACTACATACATTTCGGAAGAGGAAAAAAATAAAAATAAAACGGGGTTTACTGGAGTAGAAAAAATCTAAAACATCACAAAATTATCCAATTGACAATCAAAATAACTCAAGTTTGATTTATAATGTTGTGCTTGCGCACCTTTGAAAATTAAAAAAAGCTTGAGTTTGAGTTTTCTTGATACCAATTGATTGCATTCCTCTCTAGACTTTTGTACAGTCCCCAAAAAAACAAACGCCACAAATCGAATAAAACTTTTTCCAAATACAGTAGGTATACCTACCTAAACATTTTTATTAAATATACGTGTATATATATCGTTACACATTAGATATTATATTACAATTTGTAAGTAATAAAATACATATAAAATGGCATTAATAGTAATAGTATAAGTAGGTGATGCACTTAATAGTGACTGTCAAAGATCTACAATTGCAAGAAACATCCGCATAATTCACTGTGATATATCGTGACCACCTGACCACGGCAGACTTGGAGACGGAATGAGTAATTGGAGTAAATGATAAATCGTAAATTGATCTCTAAGCCCTTGGGATAGAGCTTATTTGTCTGTAGACATGAAGGGGTGACAAATAACAGCGAATTAATTTAGCCAAATCTATTAAATTTTAATTTTTGGCCGTGTGGTGTCGGCAGTAAGAATACATTTGTCACCACCCCAACGCCTCCTGCGGGTGTCGTAAGAGTCGACTACGGGATTGAAGTGTCATTGACCATTATTTGATAAAAGATTGATGATGGGCATCAGCGTCATCATAGTGGACACATTACTGCGATCGCCAATCCGCTTGCCCAGCGTGGCGATTATGGGCATTTACCTCCTAATGCGTTTATACGCATAGTTAATAGGAGAAGCCTACGTCCAACTGTGGACTATCATAGGCTGATAATGTATGTATGTTGTATTAAATTTATGTGTTGTATTTTAATTTCATGCTTTTTTGAGATCGTTTAGGTACCTACGTAGGTATCCTATTGGATTTGTATTAAGAGTAAATGCTATGGATCTATTCCTCAATTCATGTTATTGTTTGATTTCGCGTTTGTAATCGTAAGCATGCACGCAACATGTGTCTCGCCGCATTTGGCCGACGCCGACGTTAGAAATTAAAAAGTATTATCATTTATATGTCTAGTCTACTCTGGGGTCGAGGATAGCTGTAAAAAGATTGTCGTACACGTCTGGTCGCCGAGTGTTTGGCTGCACGCCAGTCGTCTGCGCAGATCTAACGCCAGTCTGCCGTATTACTATCGCGTATGCTAACCAATTAATGTATGGCCTCGAGGTCCATGCTTGCTGTATTCAAACGTAGGTTGTACTTGAATTGGTCACTGACAGTGTGCAAGTAGCTATCAAATTCACAGCTGACGGAATTACATCTCTTTCGGCGCCTGATTTGTGACTATGTAAATTTGTAAAGGTGACACATTTTGAAAAAGCGTTATGGAACTTTGGTCTTGTTAGAACATGTAAACGGAGGAGGAAGAATGTGTTCCATAATAATATCAATGTTTTTATTTAATAAACATAAAAGTATTCAATTAATTGGCTAGTCTGGGTCTGGAAATCTACCAATAGTGTACCTACATCCTACATATTACATATCACTACTTGAAAATTATCGTGTCTTTACACGAAATCACCGGAGCTTCGATATTCAATCATTAAACAAATGAACAAAGTTACGAATGAATTGAATGCTTCAGAATTTTGTATAGTGGCAATTTGTTTTCAAGGAGTGAAAGTAAAACGATATTTTTCTCTGTACGATCTCTGCATTTTTTTGTGGGACCTGGCGCTATTTTAGCAGTACCTAAATATCTGAGAATTACGTTAAGCCACTCTGCTAACAGGTCACTGTACCTAGTTATATATTTATTTATTTAACCTTTATTGCACGAAAAAAAAACTTGACGTATGTACAATCGGCGGGCCTAATATCATAAGGCATTCTCTACCTTCATTTAGCAAAGCAAAGAGCTCAGGGGCAAATCATAGGAGCTAACTTATTTTTTATCTGTAGTAGTGGAATAGTCAATGGACATAATACTCAGGGGCAAATGTTGCACAGGTGTATGCAAATGACGTTTCCCCATATTGGTGTTCTGTTGTGGGGTGAAATTGTACACGATATTGTTTTTATCTTTAATAATACGTGTGGTTATTGTGATTAAAGATTTTATTTTGATTACATTGTACTCGTACTCAAAAGATAATCAAATTACACAATTGTTAATTATAATCAATTTGTAGAGTTAAGTGTTAATTAATAATAATATTAACGATGTGTAATAACGTCAATTTATAGTACAGGATGATTTTTTTTCACCAGACAAACTAAAACTACAAAAAATTAAGGATTTGTGTGTGAAAAATAAAGGGTTTGTTCCACACAAACCAAGTAATAAATCATCCTATATGTACATATGTATTTGTAGGTTGTAGGTAAATGCTCTTTAACAATTCGATGAATTGAAAAGCAATGACACTAATGACATTTTAGACTTAATGCGTGTGTAATATTATTAAGCACTAAAAAAATATTTGTAAAATATCATTGGGCGTTGGGTATCGTTCAAAAATCGTTAATAGTATTTTATGCAACAGTTGTTTAAGAGAGGTCAAAAAAGGCGAGTGGCGTAAGTAACAATTTGAGGCGAAGCCGAAAATTGTTAATAAAGCGCCACGAGTATTTTTTGACTCTGTTAAACAACGTTGCATACATTACTTTTTCTACGACTAAGGATTATATTAATCACAAATAAAACACAGTTTATTATATGAAAATATACTTTAATTATTATACACTTAATTCATTTATGGAAATATATTGGAAGGAAGAATCATGTACTTTTTGCAGATATGGTAATATTTCCCTGTTATTGTAAAAGTGCGATCAATCCGGTTCTTGGTGTTCATTATATGAACCACTAGCGTTTCCTGGGCATCAATAATATTGTTATTTTTTAAATCGTGTAACTCTTGCCGGCGACAAGCCCTCATTATTCTAAAAATTACAGCCACCTGTAACAAGAAATAGGAATCTAGGTGTTAAAAATCCTTACAATGTAATTAAATACAATATTTGCATACACAGAATACCTAAATAACATAATTAACCGAATATACTAGTGCATTAATAAAACAACAAATATGTAACTATATATTTACCTTGTTGAACAGATGATACCGATCAGGTGCTTGCTCAATGATTTTTTTTAATTCATCGGGTAAAAAAGTTTTCGCTTTTTTCGCCTTAAAACCTTCTGACTTTCTTTTCAATAAAGCCAGCAACTTGGCGTATTTAGATATGTCTGTCTGGTGGTATATGTTGAAAGTTGCCTTGAGTTTTGGATATTCAACCCAAAGTGAAGACGGTTTGAATAATTCTATGAGGCTTTTAAAATATGCCAATAGGACATTCTCTGAGAATGACGAACTCTGGTGTTCGATTCGCCGCGCCATGAATTTCTTGTACGACTGATCGTAAAAATGCCGCGATTTTGTAGGCAACAAATTCTCAGTAACTGATTGTGCCGCCGTCGATATCTCTTCCGGTGTCAGAACCAAGTCCTCATCACAATCCATCTTATCTTATTATTATTCAATTTATTTTCTTCACTTCACAGTCCAAAAAAAGATGAAAAAAGAATTTTAAACAAATTTAAAGATTGCCGCACAAACTGAAAATAATAGTGAAAAAACAAATGATGGAATGCAATAGACACGGTAACGTTTTTTTTTTAACTGTCAGTTACTGCCTGCCAGTGACGATTCTAACACTTGCGTTTTTTTCCTTATGTTGGTAGCAATTATTTTAGATACGTTATTATTTCAGACAATATGAATCCAGTTGTTTGTCAAGTTGTCAGGTTTGCGATTTGTTGTAAATTGAGTAGGTATCTCTGCTAGCAGTTGCATTTTAGCGACTTTATAAGCCTAGGGTGTTTTTGAAGAATAGAGTATATAGACTTTTCTGAAATTGCGTAAGTCCTGCTTTTATATTTGTTGGCGGGACTATATAAATGACAGATAAAAGTGCCGGAGTAGAAAATAGTATTTTATGCAACAGTTGTTTAAGAGAGGTCAAAAAAGGCGAGTGGCGTAAGTAACAATTTGAGGCGAAGCCGAAAATTGTTAATAAAGACGCCACGAGTATTTTTTGACTCGGTTAAACAACGTTGCATACATTACTTTTTCTACGACTAAGGATTATATTAATCACAAATAAAACACAGTTTGGTATATGAAAACATACTTTAATTATTATACGTTGAATAGGCTTTCTTTACGGTACATGTTCCATGCCCTATCGGACATTTTAATTATTTTATCTAGAACTTACGTAGTACTGGGCAGGAGAACAATTTAATTTAAATTATACGTTTAATTCATTTATGGAAATGGAGGAATTTACTTTTTGCAGGTATATGGTAATATTTCCCTGTTATTGTAAAAGTGCGATCAATCCGGTTCTTGGTGTTCATTATATGAACTAGCGTTTCCTGGGCATCAATAATATTGTTATTTTTTAAATCGTGTAACTCTTGCCGGCGACAAGCCCTCATTATTCTAAAAATTACAGCCACCTGTAACAAGAAATAGGAATCTAGGTGTTAAAAATCCTTACAATGTAATTAAATACAATATTTGCATACACAGAATACCTAAATAACATAATTAACCGAATATACTAGTGCATTAATAAAACAACAAATATGTAACTATATATTTACCTTGTTGAACAGATGATCCCGATTAGGTGCTTGCTCAATGAATTTTTTTAATTCATCGGGTAAAAAAGTTTTCGCTTTTTTCGCCTTAAAACCTTCTGACTTTCTTATTCAATAAAGCCAGCAACTTGGCGTATTTAGATATGTTTGTCTGGTGGTATATGTTGAGAGTTGCCTTGAGTTTTGAATATTCAACCCAAAGTGAAGACGGTTTGAATAATTCTATGAGGCTTTTAAAATATGCCAATAGGACATTCTCTGAGAATGACGAAGTCTGGTGTTCGATTCGCCACGCCATGAATTTCTTGTACAACTGATCGTAAAGATGCCGCGATTTTGTAAGCAACAAATTCTCAGTAACTGATTGTGCCGCCGTCGATATCTCTTCCGGTGTCAGAACCAAGTCCTCATCATAATCCATCTTATCTCATTATTATTCAATTTATTTTCTTCACTTCACAGTCCAAAAAAG
>JALPQI010024049.1:7500-10000 GCA_025490895.1 Thaumatotibia leucotreta | reverse complement strand
ACCCATATCCGCAGCAGGTCTCCAAGGTGAAGAGCCTCTAGTCGATAGAATAATGTAGGTAAGGGAAGTCGGCAAATTGGATCCGTAACTTCGGAATAAGGATTGGCTCTGAGGACCGGGGCGTGTCGGGTTTGGACGGGAAGCGGATGCGGCCGGTGCCGGGCCTGGTCGAAGCGTCGTGTGTTCGCGCATGCGGCGCGGAATCCGGACCCGCGTTCCGGCCTTCCGCGGATCTTCCTAGCCGTAAGGCCGTATCGTGCATGCGTCTCGTGCGTTGTGTGCGTTGCGGTTCTGTACGACCGCCGTTCAACGGTCAGCTCAGAACTGGCACGGACAAGGGGAATCCGACTGTCTAATTAAAACAAAGCATTGCGATGGCCCTCGCGGGTGTTGACGCAATGTGATTTCTGCCCAGTGCTCTGAATGTCAACGTGAAGAAATTCAAGCAAGCGCGGGTAAACGGCGGGAGTAACTATGACTCTCTTAAGGTAGCCAAATGCCTCGTCATCTAATTAGTGACGCGCATGAATGGATTAACGAGATTCCCACTGTCCCTATCTACTGAGACCCCGTCTACGCCGGTCGTAGCAGCCCAGGACCCCCCTGCCCCGGACGCTGCTGCTGCCGCAGGACCTTCCTCTTCCGCCGACGATATGTTTGCCGAGGCCATCCCCACTGCGGACGTCATTCCCCCAATGGGGAAACTTGACAAAATAGAGATGGTGTCACAGGTCCACCAGGCGGTGAAAGGTATAAGCCTGGTGGCAAATGCCACTAACAAGCTAAACATAACCGACAAGACTACTATTGCTGGGCACGGCCAGGACATCCTTGCGCGGGTTGGCCAGCTGACCCTGTGCTTGGCCAACGAAGAGCACAAGGTCCTGGCCCTGACCATCCGGCTCCACAAACTGGAGGAGCAGCTGCGGCTGCAGCAACAGGGCGCCCCCTCAACAACCGCCGGCCAGGTCCAGGGAGCAGTCCTGCAGACAGCAGTGCCGTCGTACGCGAACGCCCTAAAGGTCCCCAAAGGTAAGCCCCCAATGTCGGTGGAGCCTCAAGGACCTACTGTCCTTTTCTACCCGGAGGCCGGATCGGAGGTGAAGTCCAGCGACGACACTAAGAAGATGCTGCTGGCGTCCGTCAACCCTGCTGAGCAGGGTATCAAGGTTACCAAAGTACTGCGGGTCGGCAACTCGGGCGTGGCTGTCAGGACAGCCACCGAGGAGTCGGCAAAAAGGCTGAGGGATGCGGCGCCGGCGGGTCTGCGTGCGGCGATGCCTAAGCCTCGCTTGCCGAGGGTGGCGCTCCGCTACTTGCGGGGTACTCTGTCAGGGGAGCAAGTAATAGAAGAGCTGCACCGGGTAAACCTAGCTGATGATGCGGACTGGCCCCTCTCCCGCTTCACCGAGGAGTGTAAGTTTGGGGTGGCAAAACAGCTGGGGCCCAAGCGCCTGGTTATTCTAGAATGTTCATTGGCAGCACGCGATAAACTAGTAAGTATGGGCGAAGTGTATGTGGGGTGGGACTGCGCCGAGGTGTGCGACCACATCCGGTCGACCTGCTGTACGAAGTGCCAGCAGTATGGGCACCCAGAGAAGTACTGCAGGTCGAAGGAGGTGGTCTGCGGTAGCTGCGGTGAAGCGGGGCACAGAAGCCAGGAGTGCAAGGCTGAGGAAAAATGCTGTGCAACGTGCAAGCGCTTCAAGCGACCTGAGGCGCCCAACCACGCGACTGCATCTGCTAACTGCCCCGCCCGGCAACATGCCGAGCTGCAGGAGGCCGCTAAGACCTATCGATAGCAGATGCAGGCGCACACAGCATTCGGTTTGGGCAGCTGAACCTGCAGGGCTCCGAGGCTGCCACCACGGAACTTCCTGCCACGGCGCATGAATTTCAGCTGGACGTCGTACTGGTGCAGGAGCAGTACAGTAAGCGGCCGGGGATACTGCAGGTTGGTGCGAACCCGAAGGCTGGACTCCTGGTGCTTAACCGGGCTGTGGTGGTCACGCTGCTCCACCACTTGAGCAACGAGCACTGTGCGGTGGCCCACGTCGCACATGGGGGCCCTGGCCTGTATGTTGTGTCGGCGTATTTTCAGTACTGCCATGACATCGGTCGCCACCTAAGTCACCTAGAGGACGTGCTGCAACGCCTACAGGGTAAGCCACTGCTCATAGGTGTTGACAGTAACGCGCATTCCCCTCTGTGGCACTGCGAGAGTCGGCAGTACTCGGGACGCGGACCAGATGCGGACTACAGGAGGAGCAACATGGAAGCCTTTATCCTGAGCAGGGACCTCAGGCTCCACAACGCAGCTGGGCAGCCACCGACCTTCAGCGGGCCGAATGGAGCGTCGAACGTCGACCTTACGATCGCGACCCGGGGAGTGAGCGTTTGTGACTGGAAGGTGCACGAGGGCGCCAGCATCAGCGACCACCAGCTGATAACCTACATCTATGGTAACGGTACTACATCAGCTCCAACAGAATGTGAGCTC
>JALPQI010024049.1:0-2500 GCA_025490895.1 Thaumatotibia leucotreta | reverse complement strand
GTAATCCTGATTTTCCCAAATTTCGTTAGTTATTCTTAATGTTATATATCACCATAACATAACATTACATTACAAAAAATACCAGGAATTATATTCAATTACTTCGAAGTGTTAACTCGCTTTAATGTTAAAACGTTGCATACAAATAAATATTAGTCACATAATTAGAAACTAGATGTCGCTGTTACTTTTAGCAAACTAGGTAACGAAAGTTTGTTTCAATTTACTTATAGCCGACTTATTCGAAATGTGAAAAAGTCACATAATTTCTCGCTAGATGTCGTTGTTACTTTTAGCAAACTAGGTAACCAAAGTTTGTTTCAATTTACTTATAGCGACTTATTCAAAATGTGAAAAAGTCACATAATTTCTCGCTAGATGTCGTTGTTACTTTTAGCAAACTAGGTAACCAAAGTTTGTTTCAATTTACTTATAGCGACTTATTCAAAATGTGAAAAAGTCACATAATTTCTCGCTAGATGTCGTTGTTACTTTTAGCAAACTAGGTAACCAAAGTTTGTTTCAATTTACTTATAGCGACTTATTCAAAATGTGAAAAATTCCTGGGCGGATAATCTCCAGAATTACACGTAACGTATTAGTTTTACACGTAGTTTACCTAAAAATCTACCCAGGTATACATACATATCTACACAAGATCTTTCTTTTTTAATTATCATGGTTATTTATTTATTTATTTATTTTAATTTTAATCAAACAGTTAGGTTCGTAAAGGTTAGGTTCGAAAACGTTAGGTTCGAAAACGTTAGGTTCCAAAAAGTTAGGTTTCAAAAAGTTAGGTTCGTAAAGGTTAGGTTCGAAAACGTTAGGTTCCAAAAAGTTAGGTTTCAAAAAGTTAGGTTCGTTAACGTTAGGTTTCTAATGGTTAAGTTCGAAAGAGGTAGGTTTGATTATTTATTATTCATTTTATTTATGACAATTCTCGATTGGTATACTCTGCCCGTCTACTGGTGCATGGTTAGTACAACACTGCAATTCCAAATAAATATTATGTGTTTATCCAATCTATGGAACATATTATATAAAAAAAAACCGGCCAAGAGCATGTCGGACCATGCTAAATATAGAATTACGTAGTTTTTCGAAAACGGCTGGGCCACTATTCGTGTTTTTTTTTTATATAATTATATATATTGTTTAGACCCACGGATCAAAAGTTAGTTAGGGGGACATCATTTATTTAGTTCTATCCGAAAATATTGACTGTAGTTTTTTATTAGTTTTTTGCCATATTCATACCCACCATGTATATTACATATAGAATTAGTAGGAATTTAGGATACCTATATCCCTGCGGCTTCTGAACCCTGTAATATGTGGTTATATAAATTAAGTAGTTTATTACCTACTCTCACGCACTCGAACGCGATTCGATGACCGCGCTCGGTAGATGTCGGCGCTTCATACCCCCACTATCCGCATAGTTTTGAGGTGTATATATATATATATATATATATATATATATAAAAGGGTAAGGGACACCCTGAATGTTTTCATTATACTAACATGATGTCTAGCTGACCGCGTCTCGCTATTATGAACAATTTTAGTGCAATTAAAAATTGCGTAAAAAAATAATAATATAAAAACAAAAGAAACCTACCTACATCATGTACACGTATTTTACTAGGCATTAAAAGGTGTGCAATAGGTACTATACCCCATATATACCAACTATAAATAAAATTTTCACAACGTTCCATATGGGTATTATATATGGGCGAATATATACACCATCTACTGAAAACCTTGAACGGGGTGATTTTGTAGGCTATACTGAACAACTTTTACTATGGGGCCAATCAAGAAATGTAAAAAAAAAACAATATCTTTTTCATACCTTGTGACCGATGGCGATAACGACAAACGACATTTTATATGGAGGAGGCAAATTTTTTTTGCAGATTTCTGGGTTCAGCTCCATAGTAAAAGTATAACCTACTAATCCACCCCGTTCAAGGTTTTCAGTGGGTGGTGTAGATAGATAAATAGGTAGATAATATTATATTTAATCCCCACTGCCGAAATTTTGGTCGGCCGACAGGACGAAATATGAAAACACGCCATTGGTCGAGAGACCAGGTTGCACCTATCGCTATCCCGTCCCCCCATTCGAGGTCCGAAGTCGAACTAACACTAAATGAAACTCCGAATACTAGCTGTTACTATTATGTCATAGCTATGATTGATTATATACACACCTTATAATATATTACTATGAAATGCATATTTTTTAAATAAGTAGAAAACCGGCCAAGGGCATGTCGGGACATGCTCAGTATAGGGTTCCGTATATATAGTCATTCGAAAACAGCTGGGCCCGATTATGTATGTTCGTTGTTAGTTTTATTTTAAAGTACCCTATTCTATAAGGCCACTATTCGTGATTGTTCTCACATTTTTGTCAGCCTCCGTAGCCTAGTTGGTAGTGACCCTGCCTACGAAGCTGGAGGTTCCGGGTTCGAATCCCGGCGAGGGC
>JALPQI010024047.1:0-18591 GCA_025490895.1 Thaumatotibia leucotreta | reverse complement strand
ACTCTGGTTCCAATACACATGCACAAAGATGCATTATGCGTGAATTGTGCATCGACTTGACACAGAAACGGACTTAAAACGCATTTCCACGTAATAATGGACTTTCAAATAGATCGTACTTTGTAAGTATCGGAGTCAGAATAATCTCCTGCTAGGTCCATTGAGAAAAGTATTTTTTTCTTTACAAGGTGCCAATGAGGAAAGGAAAAAAAATTAACAGCATATTACTGAGGCTAAGAAACAAAAAAATTTATATGAGTTTCGGTGAAATCTGCAAAAAAAAAACTTTTATCTAATGCTTTACTGCCTAAAAAAATATTTTATTAATAAAAAAATCGCAAAAAATGCACTTTTAACTTTTTTTACATAATATGCCAGCTAATTATTATTTTTTGTCCATTTGATGTCTGTTAATTAAGTGTGACAAGACTAAGACAACACAGCACAAAATCGTTTCCCAAAATGCGTTTATTATTATTGCGTAACCGCCAAAAACGGTTTTTAAAAAACGTCATTTTCCCCTAACATAGACGGAATCCGGAAAACCGGAATAGACGGAAGTAAATCTTCGGTGTACATTATACCTAATGGTATTTCGACGAATGGTGTCTTCGCTTGATCAAGAGCTTACGTGTAAAAATAGATTCGATAAAAGGTATGATGAGCCTCAAACTCAAACAACAATCGGAAATAGAATTTTATGCAACCCTTGTTTAAGAGAGGTCAAAAAAGGTGCGTGGCATGGGTAACAATGTTAATAAAGACGCCACGATAAAATTTTGACTCAGTTAAACAATGTTACATAGGTACAATACTTTTTCTACGACCACACACTTATTTTCAAATAAAATTGTAAATTTGCGAAATATTCTTAGTCAAACACATTTTTATCATTAAGGTCGGGCGGGAGACGTCAAAATTAAAAAAGAAAGCTCCTCTATGATTTACGATTCATCAGAAATGACATTTAAAATTAGGTTGGCAGCCATGTATTTCATTACGTCTTCTATACACGAGGTGTTTTTAAATCCAAAAATGCACTGCGTGTATACCCGAATGCGTTTATAGGGAACAGATAATATAAACTTATCTTGACATCTGTAAGGTAGGGGTTTAAAGGTGTGTTCACGACTCTGTAAAGGACAAATAAAAGCACGGGAGTAGAAAAAACGTCTTTCGAAATAGCGTAGTTCGGTGAAATGATATTTCGAGAATAGGGTCTTCGATTGATTAAGCTTCCTCATAAAAAACTATTCGATAAATGGGTGATTCTTATTCTTACATTTTTTTCTGTGATATGTAAGAATCGAATATATTTTGTGGGAAAATATATAAAGTGTGTATTAATTCACGTAGTAAATTACCACTAATATCATGTCAGAGCATCATTTTTGCCATAAAGTTATTAGCCAGCTATAAAAAAAAATTGGTAACCCCAAAATGTCACGGACCGTGTTGTGTGAGATTACCGAATTCGAAATTATAATATTTTTTTCTGGTGAATTGTCAAATTCTCACGCAAAATATTACAGCATTTATGCAAGATTAATGTTTGATTTATAAGAAAATACTATAGAAATCTTAATAACCATTACTATTTATGATTTACATCAGAATAAAATGTGTGAGTAGTTTTTGTGTCACGACCGTGTACGTTACTATAAAAATACGGATCTCTGTAAAAAAGTGTCTTTAATATTGGCAACCCTTTTTATGTTTTTTTAGAACAGCAACATTGTGTTGTTGTCAAATTTGCAAATAACTAAACGTTGTGTGTGTCTCAAGAAAAATTTCTCCGTATTTTTTTATAAAAAGGGACAACCTTAACACGTCAACGCCGTGTTTGGCTTTTAAACGTAAGTAACAATGTCACACTATTGTTTGAAACATAACATGTACCTCACACAGTGTAGTTCCTGAAAATTAATTAAGATTTGTGAGATCATGGCTAGCTTTTAGGTTACATCGAACACGTCTCAAATTGTCACAACCGCGATATGAAAAAAACGTCACGGCCATGGACTTATTGAGTACGTGGTTGTGACATATATAACACGTGGTCGTGACATTTTCGTTTCATTTAGATAATCTACGGATTTAAACTGTTATTATAGATGATTTAGAATATTTAGTATACGCTATTTATTGAGCATTTTTATTTTGTCCATTTTCCCATGGATTTGAAAAGTTTCTGGCCTGACATATGACATAGAAACAAGTCGTTTTGTGTTATATTTTTTATTTACTTATCAACATAGGCTCCTTGTAACTTGTAAGGCTATACAATTGTCCCTACGATGCTCCCATGATTTTAACAAGGCCAAGTAGTAGTTGCCGTCTTGCTCTTCAAAATAGGCCCCAATTACCCCTTCGTTCTTGAAAATCTCTGTCCACCGAGCCAAGATTTGTATCTGGCATATTAGAAATGTTGTAGGTATTGTTTCAGGAAATCAGTAATTATAAAAAAACTTATCGATAAAATGGCGCCAATTTTGATATTTAACATCAGAAAAAAGTAAGGTTGTAGTACCAAGGAGGTTTTTTTAAAAAGTTATTCTCCATTGTCAGACCAGAAACTTTTCAGACGAGCTTTGTAAAAGGGATATCTAAATCATTATTTACTGTTTTGAGGAAAAATACAAATAAATACTGTTAATGAAACCATTTCGTTGCTTTATTTTATTGCTTAATCATAATAAATTATAATATTACGAATATAATAACATCAATTTTATTTTAACATTTATTGGAAAAAGTCACGTCCGTGTCATACATTGTCACAACCGTGTTTACATGGCTTTTTTGCCTTTTCCAATGGTATTAAGCTTATCCAGATTCATCAAGAATATGCTTTTGGTATATTTTATTGATTAAACAAAATAAATTATGACATTACGAATTTAAACACATCAATTTTAACATTTATTGCAAATATGTCACGTCCGTGTCATACATTGTCACAACCGTGTTTACATGCAATTTTTTTTTGCCTTTTCCAATGGTATTAAGCTTGTCCACATTCATCAAAAATATGCTTTTGGTATATACTTTCGATGTACATTGCGAAAAACAGTAAAGAAAAAAAACTTTTTTATTTTCTTTTGGTGAACTTTTTTTAAGAATCACCCAAATTGTCTTCCATAAAACAACTATCGGCGAATCATATTTCGAAATAACATAGATAATATAATAAGTAATCAGAACAGGGTGCTTAGACAAGTTGCCAAACGCTAACGCTTTATCGTCAATCGTAAACGAAAGGCAGCTAACTGTCTTTGTCGTACTAATATGAAAGAGTGGCAGAGAGGGAAAAGTACTATACGCTACTAAGCGTTAGCGATGGGCAATTTGGCTAAGCATGCAGAGACTCCAACAAAAAAAGACAGGGGTTGGTAATGATTGTGATAATAACTTAATACCACACAATACAGTCTACACGATTGATTCCTTTTTTACACGACTGCCAAAAGGAGAGTATAGTGTTCAGCCCCTATGTATGTTTCATATTTTCTTTAAACGCGCAGATCTTCGCGACCGCTTAACCGTTTTTAATGGTGTAAGGTATCATTAGAATCCTCGTGACGTCGCGGGTAACATAGGATATGTGACGTCACGTTAAAAACAATATGGCGGCCTAAAAATTCAATATTATCTAACCAAAAAAAAATAAATATGAAATAAATCTATCGAGTTTGGTATCAAAATGAAGAGCTTTAAACAACGATTACGAATATGTATATAACTTATATGTTTGTTACTTATTCTAGAAAAGCCATGTTCATTAAAATACAATTAAAGCGCAAAGAATAATGTGTCATCTAAATGCTATGATTTGGGTCTCAAACTAAAGCATTTTGTTTGCCGATTGCAAATATATATACAAGTTATATGTTTAAGTATATGTTTGAAGAGAAAACTCGAAATGTTCTACATCGCACTATTGAAGTTTCTCTTCAATGCCTGAGCCGTGACAGGACTGTCACCCTTGACACATCTTCTTGAACGCTAAGTGTGTATGAAACAGATAGATTGTATGTACGCGCTTGTGGTCAAGGGGTAAATTGCACGGCTGCTACGCAGCGGTCGTGGGTTCAATCCCCGGCTCGTAACCGATGAGTTTTTCAAATAAAACTTATATACGATATATCGTTTGATATACAGTACCGGTCAAAAGTTTAAGTGCACTCCATGATTGCGATACAAAATAGACTTTCGGGCGATATTTTTTTTTCAGTGTTTGCAGTATTTCAAGAGCTAGTTAATATTAATTTCCCATAGAATCTGAACAATACATTGGATCCGATTATAATTCATAGGCAAGTGAAGTTGTCATATTTTGATGATGACATGACTACCAAAAGCTGCCACAGCTGCCTCAGTTGTCTGAACTGTTCGAAAGTAACGGTTAATTAATATGAAACAGCTCAATAATCACAATCAGTCCTAATTAAATTAGTTGGAAATAAGTGTCGACTTGAATGCTGGAAAAATGATAGGCCAAACAGTCGATTTCGTATCATAATTTAACATTTAGTTCAGTACTGTATAAAAAGTGCTTTACGGTGAAGGAAAACATCGTGAGGGAACTTGCATACATCTGCGAAGAAATTCAAGGATGTATGAGAAGTTCCCAACAAGTATTAGGCCAGCGTTGCCGAGAATGGCCAAAATACAATATCAAAAAATATAAATAAATATCTAAATAATAAATATCTTGGGACATCTTACACAAATCGACCTAGTCCCACGTAAGCTCAATTAAGGCTTGTGATGTGGGTACCAGGCGACGATATATATAATAGATAGATACATATAGATACTTAAATACATAGACAGCCATGACCAAGGAACAAATATTTGTGATACATAAATTCACAAATAATGCCCTCGCCGGGATTCGAACCCGGAACCTCCACCTTCGTAGGCAGCGTCACTACCAACTAGGCTACGGAGGTTGTCAAAATAACGTACGATATGGTTCGCATATCAGGAATGTCCTTAAAATACAATCACAATAGCAATTGTAGCCAAATATGCTATACGTGTTGTAACATGCGCATAAAATTTAAAACTTGAAATATCTTAACAATATGATATCTTAATAATTAATATCTTGAAATATATTAATAATATGTACCTACGTAGTTTGCGAGATAAGAGACTTTTAATATGGGTCGGTTTTTTTCATCCAAAATATGAGCCTACAATTTTTGTTAAATGTCAAATTAGTAATTAAGCAAACGATAGGTACAACAACGTTATCGTCACTAGAAAACGACCATAGTCAGACATATGGTGCTGGAGAGGAACACTAAAGGGGGAGGGGCAAGGTTTTGAACGTTCTGCCGTTGGTTTTTGGTCAGATCAGGGTCAGATTTGCGCTTAACATTTGCGCAGGGGAGTTGGTATGAATGAAGGCAGGTTGACCTGGAAACTTGAGTCTCACGCAGCTCGCAGGCAAGCGCGCTGGGTGGCCGCACTCCAGGCCTTCGGCCCCATGCATTTTCAGCCTCCGCATTTTCTCAAAAAGATTTTTCGGGCCTGCGGCCCTGAGATTCGTTCTAATGCTACTTTTCCATTGTAAAGCGAAGGAGCGCTGGGCTCTGGTAGCTTGCAAGACACTTCGGGCCTTCGGCCTTACGCGGAGCACGGTTTACAGCCTTCGCAGGTTGTGGAAACGATCGTCGGGTCTGCAGATCTCCGATTCGTTTTCATGTTACACTATTCCATCATGTAGTCTGGTAGCGCTGGGCTCTGGCTTCGATTGTTAAGGCAGTTAAAAAAACGGTTGTACCGCTTGGGCTCGCTCATCGGGACTCCGACCATCGGGCTTGCGCTTGAAGCACCCTGATAGTTACGCTCCAGTCTGTGCCTCTGCTTCTCTAAGGAACGATTTGGGCCTTCGGCCCTACGCGGAGTACGTTCTACGGCCTTTGCAGGTTGTTGAAACGATCGTCGGGTCCATTTTAACGTTACACTATTCCGTCGTAAACTCGTTCCAGTAATATTCCGGCCCTCACGTGGCGTGCCCTTCAGATTCGCCCAAAATTAGCGGGATGGGAACTCCTCGGGCCCCCGGGGTGAAGCTTAAGCCCTCTGCGAAATCGGTTTTTGAAATTCTAACCAACTTTAAGGAATCTCCAGATTCACTAAAAGGTTTCAAATAAATAAATTAATTAAAAAATTAAAAAACACGACTGCCGTTTTAAGCGAACTCAAAAGTAACAAATAATTCTTTTTTCAGGTCAATTCTTGTCAGCGTATCTACATAATAATAGGCGCTTGTCTTATTACTTACTATATTTTGTTTCGATTGCAGTCGGGGAACCTTTCATTGCGGAAAATATAAATATATGGAGGTTTCCCGACTGCAATCGAAACAAAATATAGTACGTAATAAGACAAGCGCCTATTATTATGTAGATACGCTGACAAGAATTGACCTGAAAAAAGAATTATTTGTTACTTTTGAGTTCGCTTAAAACGGCAGTCGTGTTTTTTAATTTTTTAATTAATTTATTTCATATATCTACATGCCTAACATTAAAAAAAACCTATTGTGATTATATCTTCGCGACTTCTTTATAATCTGATATGAACTCTTGCAAAAAGCGATCAAATAAATTCCTTTAAAACATTTATTCCCCTCAGACGTACGGTAGCTCCAAAAATATGTCAACAATTATGAGCCTTAAGCCAACGTCGTACGGTCCGAAATGTAATGATATTTTTAGACAATACTGTAAAAGTTTTGAGTTATTTGAAATGGGAACAAAGCGTGCATCTCGTGACAGTATTTTAAATTGACTGAAATGTTTTGTGTCTTCGGAGTTATTGTAAATACGACCATTTTTCAAACCAGGTCATAGGACGGCACTATGCACATGCACAATAGGTAATTCTGAATACCTTGTAAATTACAAATATTAATGCTTCATTATTATTCTCAGCGAACCAGGGTGCACATGTTATTGTTCTGAGGGTAATAGTCTGCAACCTTTGGAGTACATAGGTACCTATTTCAATTGCAGGCTGATCTCTAGAATTGTATACCATAGGTCGAGATTGGTTTTATGGTGCATTTACAAACCAGAAGTTTTTTGCTGAGTGTCAGGGGACTGTCTTCCTAATCTTCCTATTAGCGTTCTTCTCGCCCTTATTTTGTTATACCTATTATGTTAAGTGAAGGTCTTTCGGCTGATATGATGATGTTGATGATTATGTAAATACAATAAACTAAGTACCTATCGTAAGCTTATTTCAACTACAAAGGGGTGTCAACTACTTTGATGTTTTTATGTTATAAATAATAAATTAAAAAAAATAAAAATTATTTGTTTCAGATTTAACATCCATAGAATGTTAGTACTTATGACATTACTTATCACTACAAAAACTTAAGATCTATTGTTAGTAATACCTATACTTATAATCTAAATATATGTTATATGGAAACCGAAAAAATAAAATTACTATGTATAATAAAAAAACAGTAATTTTAGTTATTGCTTCTCTAGACTTAGCTTCTAGACACGTAGGATTTTCAGATGACAAAAGATGCTTCCTCGAATATTGATGAATTGAGCACTCCGGCCGCTCAGATATATGTATTGTATATATCTGTACAAAAAAGTTATAGATAGTAAGGCGGGGTAAGTTGGAACGGTATTTTGACGGGGTAAGCAGGGATCGGAACCGGTTTTTTAGAAAAAACCTCGAAATAGATCAATACTTTGAAATGTTTTACCCTATTTATGTAGTACTTACTCAACATTTTATGTAATTATTAACATCGTATTTTTGAATTACTCCATTAACAAAAAAAATATATACCGAAGAACGAAAAAGAATGGAATTCGAATCGTTCTTTAGTATGGAAAAAAATCGGTATCCGGGTAAGACAAAAAGTCGTCCTTCTGGCACAGCACAGCGTCAGGTAGCTTTTTGTCTTACCTCATTAAAAAGACCGTTTCATTTTACCCCACTTTACCTTACTTTTGCCGGTACTCTCAAATCTTACCCAACTACGTGTAAGTACAAGCCGTTAATTGAAATCGCATTACGTATGCGCGAGGAAGCATTAACGAAGGATCGCCGGCGCACAATGAAGTTGAAGATCAAAGGTGTTCCCGGCATTACACAATCATACATAATAATTACAAATTGAAAATAAAAAAAACAAACTCAGTCGATTTCTCCAAGATTCCATCATCACACCCGTTAATTTTATAAATAATTTTAAGCAATCCTATAATAAAAAGTTAGTTTCAAAGTGATATTATAAATTTAACCTTCCTAAATTAATAATCTAAATGTAACGTCACACTAAGGGGAAGGTGTAGTTAATTGTGACGAAGTGTGACGAGGGGGGGGGAGAGGTCAAAAATCATGAAATGTGACGTAATTAATGGATGATCCCTTAGGAGGTAAATGCCCATAATCCAACAATGCCACGCTGGGCAAGCGGATTGGCGATCGCAGTTATGTGTCCACTATGATAACGCTGCTGCATCAATCTTCTATCAAAGAATGGTCAGTGACGCTCCAATCCCTGAGTCGGCTCTTACGACACCCGCGGGAATTCGGATGGTGACAAATGTATTACTGCCACCACACGGTCATTAGCTTATGGATGCTTGTTATCAATTTTTTTTGTAAATCATTCTCTCTTTGAGCGGCGTTTGTTTTGGAAACTCCTGCTCAGGATGTTTGTACCAATACCAACATTGTGTTGTGGACTAATTGAAGGAAACAATAAAACTAGCTGTTAGCGTTATCGCGAATTCTTTGTGATCGGCTATTAGCGGTTTATTGCTTGATATCGAACCATAGTTTGTTTGCGTACTCATTTGTAAAGGTACCAAACGTTAGTAGAATCTAACAATCAAACCTATAAACTTGCATTATTCCATAATCACACACTTTTAGAACAGAATCTTGGTTTAAGGTGCATTTAGACCAAACGAGCATTCGCTTCTTGTATCCCCCACTCTACGAAATTTGTTCGTTACACAAAACGTGATTTGTCGTTGATTTCGTAGAGTGGGGGATATAATTTTTTTACAAAACCCTTTAGACTAAGAGAATTTTCAATTAGTTTGATTTAAACTTTCACGATTTTCACTCATATTTTAACGAGAAACGGGTCTTAATGGCGTAAACTTACGTTTAATTTTATCCTGACCTGATAAACGCTCTTTACGCGATCGAGACCCGTTAGTCGTTAAAATATGAATTTTCAATTAGTTTTCAACTTACTTTAGGTGGCCCATTTCGGCGAAAATCTTTATACACCTATGGCGTCTTTTATTAGATAACACAAGTTATTTACCAGGAAGTCGCATCCACATCAAACAAGGGCAGTAAAACCCGCCAACCCCAAAATAAACAAAACTGAGCGGAAAGGGACCTGACGAAAGCAATCAATACGAAACTATAAAAACGGACAAAAGAGGTTTTTTCGTCGCAACGAAAGCTGTATTTTCAAAAGGGGGTGAAATTACATTCCGATTTTTAGAATGATAGTTCGGATTTTACTTTGTTATTTTATACGCTTGAAGCTTCGATTTATACGGTATTGAATTTAATCGTAACTGTTAATAAAAAATGGAGTCATGCTGGCTGCTTATGATTGAAATATGTTTTATTATTTGTATCTTATGGACTATAGCTTAGGATTAATGTGAGATCCATTATTATTACGAATAATGTATTGAATTTGGATTGAATAGACATTGAGTGAAAAAAATATAGTATTGTGTATTGTACTTATATATACCTAGTGTGTCAATGGATTAGATTATGACTAGGGAATACCCGGGAAATTATTGGTGTCGAAAGAATCGGTACTGAAGATTCTTTCTGTGTCTACCGGTCCTTATCAAAAATTGTAAATATATTCAAATAAGACTTATTTTATATTTATTTTTAGCTGATTACTTTAATAAATTTAATATTTTCTTCGGTTACCGCGAGGATTACACATGAAATAAAACTATGAAAATGGTTAAACTCGCGTATATTAAGTAACTTTAACTTTGGAACACGTTATGTTACAGTGTTCGTGGTCTGCGGATGACCACGAACCCTGTAAAGTGTTCGAAACGTCGGAATGAAGTTAAAGTTAGTTAATATACGCGAGTTTCATCATCATCAGCCTATGTTAGTCCACTGCTGGACGTAGGCCTCTCCTATTAACTATGCGTATAGACGCATAAGGAGGTAATTGCCCATAATCGCCACGCTGGGCAAGCGGATTGGCGATCGCAGTAATGTGTCCACTATGATGACGCTGCTGCCCATCATCAATCTTGTAGAATGATCAGTGACACTTTAATCCCTTAGTCGACTCTTACGACACCCGCAGGGAGGAGTTGGGGTGGTGACAAATGTATTCTTACTGCCGTCACCACACGGCATTTATACGCGAGTTTATCCGTTTGATACTTTTATTTCATATTTAATATATTCATTTTAAGTTAATGATGTGCTAAGTCTGTCGTGAAAACATAGGACTTTCTTGTTTATCGAAAAGTTTAATTTTTTAAGCTTCAAAAGAACACAAGAAACATTTATTATTTCATTAATTATTTCTAATAATTTCCAAAAAAAGCACGTCAACATTGTTTGTTTTATATTGATTTAAACTTTCACAATTATCACTCATATTTTAAAGACAAACGGGTCTTTATCGCGTAAACTTACTTACTTAACTTATTGTTTGTTTTATTATTATTATTTTACGTTACGACATAGCTTGTTCACCAACTAAGTACATAAAACGCCACATACCTCGGCAACAATAGCCCACGGTCGCGGGTTCGATTCCCGACTCGGTCGAGCGCGGCCATTGTTCCTTATCTGCGGATTACAGCTCACATGCCTGAATGCGTTTCATTTTGTTCGGTTTAAATTAAAGATGAAAGGTTGATAACGGAGCTATTTGAGTTGTGTGCTTTTTGCGTTTGGCGGCCATTTTGTCAATACCCTTATGCATATTTTACCTTGTGGTTTTTTTACCTATGTAATGTAGATAGAGAGATAGACTTTATTCTCACCCACAATTTACATGACATAAAACGAACAATGAAAACTTAGGGATTTGTTAATCCAATATAATTAATATTTAGGTACATTTTTCTTAAAACTACTGTTACGCCGGTGGCATGATTAAAACTACAAATATGATTTTAGACACGTTAGAAGCGTTTTCAGCAGGCTGAAATGCGTTTTCAGGCCGTTTCAGAAGGTCCTCTTTCACATACTACAACATCAAATATTCACCCCAGATACCGTCGTTTTCAGGCGCCTGAAACATGTTTTCAGGCCGTTTCAGGATACCCTCTATCCGATGGCGCAATAACCTGAAAACCCGTTTTCAGGCGTTTTCAGGACCCCTTTCGGGCCTCTCAAGTACAAATCGGTATATAGCTAAATTTCCCATAGGAGTGAAAGAGAAAGCACTATTAGATAGAGACAGCACGAGAGAATGTTCTCGACGGGTGTGAAAGAGAAACCTGTAGAAAGAGACAGCTATACCCCAGAATGTTCGCGCACGGGCCCTACCGACCGACCTGACTCGGGAACTTTCTAGAATCGAATTATCTCGTACTTTGTAGATTTGAATGGCTTGTATAAAAGCCCAGTATGACCCGGCCGAAGGTGTAGTTTCAATCGAGACAGCGAAGAGATAACATTAAGAGCGAAGACTGCGATTCTATCGGCGAGTTTGAGAGCGGAAAAGTGAACCAGTGTGACGTGTTAAGGGTGTGAATAGTGTTTTAGTTTTGTGTTTGTTCTTTTAATAAGTAATTAAAGTCTCAGTTTTAATTAGTGGCTTATTTATACATTTTCTATAGAAAACCCACCCCACGAACGTAACATTTGGTGTCAGAAGTGGGATAGAAAATGGGTATAACGCCACGTGACAACGAGACCGAGCCAAAAGTAGTTGTGACCCGGAGCCAAACTGCACGTGAGGAACCTGCAGCGCAGGAGGATATTGCAGTACGTGAAGAGCCTCCAGCATGTGAGGATACTGCATCCAAGCCCGGTCCGTCTGGTTTGCAGGCTAAGAGTACTCAAGACGTAGACCTCAGAACTATTCTGATTCTACTGAAGGAACAGTTGCGGAAACAAGAAGAACTGTCGCGGAAACAAGAAGAACAGTTGCGGAAACAAGAAGAACAGTCGCGGAAACAAGAAGAACAGTCGCGGAAACAAGAAGAACAGTCGCGGAAACAAGAAGAACAGTCGAAATTGATTCTTCAAGAGTTGCACAAGGCTGCTACTGAATGGAAGCAAGAAATGTACGATGTCCAAGGGAAGCTCAGTGACATGGAGAACAAGATTCATGTTGTAGAGGAAGCGGTTGAGCGTCGCCTCCAGAAGCTTGAATTAAAAGTAGCTAGTGGCATCAGTCCCTGCACACCTGAGATATCTGTGCCGGGAGGTGGAAAATTTAAGGCACCTCCTTTTGATGGAACATCTTCGTGGGCGGCGTACAAGCTACAGTTCGAGTCCGTGTCCAAAGCAAACGGTTGGAGTAAGGAGCAAGCGATGACGGCTCTGACGCTGGCACTTCGTGACGAGGCTCTTACAATTCTAGAAGCTCTTGGAAAAGAGCAAACTTACGACCGGCTTCTAGAAGCATTAGAAGCCCGTTACGGAGACAGTCATCTAGAACATGTCTACCGAGCTCAACTGAAAGACAGAACGCAGGGACGTAATGAGACATTGCAACAATGGGCCCTGGAAATTGAAAAGCTGGTCAGAAAGGCATACCAACGTTCAGCTGACTCTTGGATAAAAACCATGCTGGTGCAGGCATTTGTTGATGGGATCCGAGATTTGGAAGTAAGGGCGGCAGTACGATTAGGGCACCACGAAAGCCTTAAGGATGCCGTAGCTCATGCCCTAGAAGTTGAAGCTGTACGCCAAGATCTATCAAGATCGTATAAGCTACGTGAGGTATCTGCTAGGGAGCCGATTGCACCTCGTCGGGAGTTTGGGCCACGATGTTACCATTGTGGAGGACGTGGCCATATACAAACTAGTTGCCTGAAAAGAAGGATTGCATCTCATCGGGAGGTTGGGCCGCGATGTTACCATTGTGGAGAACGGGGCCATATACAAACTAGTTGCCCGAAAAGAAGCAGCAGGAGAGAACGGGATGAATCCCCTGTGACCAGAAATAAGGGCTCTGTACGACCAGAGCCGCAGCAGGGAAACTAGTAAGAGCCAGGACTAAGGGACGAGTGCTGGCTGGAGGTCGAAATGTCCCAGTAGTGATCTCACAAGTCAACGACGGGAATAGTCTGGTCGTCAAGGGAGAAATTGGTGGAATACCATGTAACCTTACTATCGACACCGGAGCTTCTCGGACGGTGATTAATCATTAGCTTCTGAAACACCTGACTCGAGGTCATGTAGTCCAGCCGACGCATCTACAGCTGCTTACAGCCACTGGCCAGTATATTCCCATCAAGGGAGAGACAGGAGTGGATTTAAGAATTGGCAAGCACATTTATCGGCACAAAGTGATTGTTGCCGACATAATTGATGACTGTATTATTGGACTAGATTTTATGAGGTGCCATGGTTATAAAATTGACATGGAAGTTGGAGTCCTGAAAACTAGATTTGATGAGGTTCCTATGGAAGGAAGAATTAGTGGGAATGTTTACTGCTCTAGAAGAACTGTTCTCCTACCAAAGGCACAGGTTCGAGTCCCAGTGCGTTTACCAGGAACAGCAAGTCAGGGAGGTCGTCGATGTGTAGTTGTGGAAAAAGTATCCAACGGTAAACCATGGATGGCAGCTCGTACAGTGGTTACGAAGATCAATGACGTTTCATATCGGATTCGGAGGAATTTACGAAGCCCATGCAAGATTGTTCACGTTGACCGGCTCGCCAAATACCACGGAAATAATGATGCTCGGGACGAGCATGTCTTAGGAGGGGGTAGTGTTACGCCGGTGGCATGATTAAAACTACAAATATGATTTTAGACACGTTAGAAGCGTTTTCAGCAGGCTGAAATGCGTTTTCAGGCCGTTTCAGAAGGTCCTCTTTCACATACTACAACATCAAATATTCACCCCAGATACCGTCGTTTTCAGGCGCCTGAAACATGTTTTCAGGCCGTTTCAGGATACCCTCTATCCGATGGCGCAATAACCTGAAAACCCGTTTTCAGGCGTTTTCAGGACCCCTTTCGGGCCTCTCAAGTACAAATCGGTATATAGCTAAATTTCCCATAGGAGTGAAAGAGAAAGCACTATTAGATAGAGACAGCACGAGAGAATGTTCTCGACGGGTGTGAAAGAGAAACCTGTAGAAAGAGACAGCTATACCCCAGAATGTTCGCGCACGGGCCCTACCGACCGACCTGACTCGGGAACTTTCTAGAATCGAATTATCTCGTACTTTGTAGATTTGAATGGCTTGTATAAAAGCCCAGTATGACCCGGCCGAAGGTGTAGTTTCAATCGAGACAGCGAAGAGATAACATTAAGAGCGAAGACTGCGATTCTATCGGCGAGTTTGAGAGCGGAAAAGTGAACCAGTGTGACGTGTTAAGGGTGTGAATAGTGTTTTAGTTTTGTGTTTGTTCTTTTAATAAGTAATTAAAGTCTCAGTTTTAATTAGTGGCTTATTTATACATTTTCTATAGAAAACCCACCCCACGAACGTAACACTACTACAAATCTCATCAGCCTCCGTAGCCTAGTTGGTGACCCTGCCTACGAAGCTGGAGGTTCCGTGTTCGAATCCCGGCGAGGGCATTCTTTGTGTATTTATTTATCACAAATGTTTGTTCCTGGGTCATGGCTGTCTATGTATTTAAGTATCTACGAGTATATGTATCTATCTATTATATATATCGTCGCCTGGTACCCACATCACAAGCCTTAATGCCTAAATTTAGAATGGGCGCTGGCTCAGCATGATGATGCGGCAGAAGCCACATCGCTGATATATTATTCTGCCAGGAATGTAGGTAGACTTAAGTGGTACCATAGGTAGGTCAATTGCAAAAATATGTATCGAAGGAATCCTCTCATAAATATGTTACGACGTTCTTATTACACAGAATTAAAGTGCACTGGGGCATATTTTTTGGACATTTTTATATACACCTTTGCCTTTGACTGTACTGTCTTATTTAAATTCGGAGGATTTCAGAGGTGTAGGGTTAGATTAGAGCCGAAAGTAGATTTTATTTTTAAACTTGCTATTGCCTATGACGATTCAAAACTGCTTGCTATGCCTACTTGCGTAAAGAATCCTATGGCTTTAACTTTGGGGGTCACATAGATGAACTATTGCAATTCGGATGTAGGTCCCACATCCGAATTGCCAAATTACCGTTTCATGCATTCTGGCAAAAAAGTCTCGGAATTTCGCCAGCCTACTATAAACGTTTTCGTATTCGTGAATTTTAAAAGATCCTCTCTTAGTATTTAATACCTACCTTCGCTACTTCTCTACACATTATAAGAAACCTACGTGCCAAAGGATCTCTAGGACCAATGGTTTGGGCTGTGTTGATTTTCTATCAGTCAGTTTCTTCTAAGTACCTATGTATTTTATGGCAAAATAATATAAAGTATTGATCAACCGTTCGCAGCCAGTGATGTCTACAAAAACAACCGCTTATCGACTTATAAAACATTCCACCCCCTGTCAAATGCAACCCCGCAGTAGCTATTCAAAAATACTACACTCCATTTTTCCTCTGTTGTCCATTTTACCAAGTTACTTTACCTACCTCCTTGTATACTGTGGTCACCAAATACTAAAGCATCCGAAAGATTTTAAAGGTGTATTCTCATTTCTAAGTCATATTTAGATAGGTACCTATTTGTTTTTCAAAAGGGACCTATTTAGTAGTAAGTAGGTATACTTACGTCAAAAGAATTTAGGCTTTTGGCCAAGTCATACAAAACATTTTTGGTGTCAGGAATGAATGAGTATATATGTATTGTTTGTTTAAATAAAAGAGAGTTGTTGGCTCTTCGTTGGTTTATTTTACTTAAATCTTCGCATCTTAATATTCTTACAATCTTTAGTGATGCTTTCGGGAATGTGAAGAGGCCGGGAATAGGTGGAGTGACGAGTGACATCTGTCAAAAATGTCTTAAGCCAACTTTACACAATATCAAATGGCTTGTTCACACTCTTCTACAATTTACTTAATTATAAGCTATAGTCTGGCATACCAGTTTTTCTGTCAGTAGGAACAAGAAAAAGTATGTAGGTACATTACATATGTATATCCTATCCATCCCTCTTTTCGGGGTGGCAATATTAGGTATCACAAGAATCAGACTAATAGTGCGTAATAGGTACGCACTAAAAAGACAAAAACTGACTACCAAATAATAAGCGGGTTAAAAATGTTAAAATCCCAAGCTAGTAAAGAACAAACTAACAGTCGAGCGCAAAACTTCGTAAATAACTGTACAACAAAGGCCTCACTACAATCATCCCATTCATTATATCCACCCTGTGGCTACGGTTTGTAATTTCTATATGCGTATTCCACAATTTCATGGCGCCATTATATGAGTCGTGTGCGAATGCCGTTTCCCATGTTACTTGATTTCATGAGTGTGACGAAATTTAAATTTCGAACGACTTTTTAAGTTTTCGCAACGCAATAATTTGGAATTGGCAGGGTTAAAATATAACCACAAAGTTTAGTTGATTCTTAACAAGTAGAAAAAAACTTTGATAAGCGTAAAAATATTAGGGGTAACGAAATTTTGGTTATTGTAACACTAGCTTAGAACTAGTGCTTGAACAAAACGTTAAATTACTGTAAACGTTATCGATAAAGGAGACGCGGTTCCTGACTTTACATTTTTTTATCCATGTATTTGTAGTTTTCGCTTATTGATTTATTTTGTCAAAAAAACATTAAAATGTATATTAAATTAGGTAACCCCTATATTGCAATTTTTTTTTAAATGCAAAAAGTGAGTCGAGTAATCTGTTTGTACATAGTTAAATATTTTTCACTGCCTAGATGAGATACCAAAGATATGATAAAGGTATATGTATCCATTCGTTTCAATAATTACATTACATAACAGGTTATACAGATAAGATAATAGATTAGACAAAAATAATATTATCATTTAGTTCGTGTTAAACATCTCTAGGTATTATTATAAACTGGCCGATTGTCACGCTTAGAAGATTTAAGTTCAACACTAACGAGAAGATAAATACGATATCGTATCTGTGGCGAAACGTCATTTTGATAAGTAACATCATGAATCGTGATCATCTTATTTTATTATCTGCATACCGAAACATGTCGTTTATACGCACAACGAAAGATAACCATCATTAGATAATTATCGAAACGTCCTTAAGGATCTTGGTACTAAGCGAGTACACAACAACACATATATACCTATAACTACAAAACAGAGTACAGGTAATGTATAGAAAAGTAGAACAAGCCAATTGAATACAGAAATCTGAGACAACTGTCTTCATTGACTGTGCCTACAATTGAAACAATCAGCAAAACAAAGTAACTGAAGAACTGACTACATCAGAATTCCATGTATCTATAAGTAGTTGTGAGACGTGCGTCGGCGCTATGTTTTGACATACATTCTGGTTCTTTACGGCGAGTCAACATAATTTAAGTCTTGGTGTTGTCTTACTAAGCATTGTGCAAATGCCTAGCCGTTGATAAAACAATGTAAAACATTTGGTAGAAATACTGAAAATACGACATTTTATAATAAATAACTAGTCAATAGATATGCGAATTCTAAACTACAGAGTTTAGTCACAGGACTACAGTTGTCGATTGTCGAAGAACCCACATTTGACAGTTTAGAAATATATATGACGTTAAATCTATCGGAAAAATGGTGAGGTTTACCCTCATATTAATAAGAGTTAATCTATAACTAAAATATTTTAAAATAAAACTATTCTAGATTAAACAAGTATCAAAGTTTCTACAAACAATTAAAATTAAAACTAACTTAAAAACAAAAAGACTAAAAATAACATATAATGTAATTAAATCTACCATTATATCTATAACTGTCACAAGTTCGTTCTTAGATCTCAGGAACAGTTATGAGGATCTAAATTATGTATGTAATAATTGATCAGAACTGTTATACTTCAAGCCCAATAAAGTTTAATTCGCATTTATATAGCAATATTTTGAGTATATTAAACCGCATCTGGCTTGCTTATCTATATCTATAAGTTCTTATGTAGATACCGTATTGTTTGCTCTTACGAAATAAATTATTTAAACACAAACCGATAAAACTTAACTTAAGTATCAAGTCGCATTGTAAACGTGTTCACGTTATAAACAGTCACATTATACGTTTGCTTAATTTCCCAAAGTGATCGAATCACCTCCATTTCTCACGTCACCAACAAAAGGCTCCTTTGTACGCCATTAATGCAGACTGATGCTTTGCATACAATTACTGGAATTGAACCTGCGACCTGCATTGTCAGGCCGTCATTGTCGTTGTCGCTGACTAAGTTTTTTGAATATGCATTCGAGACTATGGACCCTAATGTGTCTTGACTTGAATG
>JALPQI010024046.1:0-17000 GCA_025490895.1 Thaumatotibia leucotreta | reverse complement strand
CGTGTGACACAACCTTAAAACTCAAAAAGTCGACTATTATCAAAGCCGACTAAAGCCAGTACGTCATCGGCAATTTAGAAGTGTCGACTAATATTAGATTAAAGAAGACATTGTTTTTGTTGTTGTTTAAAGGCTTATTGTTCTATTTTTATTTTATTTTGTTTACTAGCGGTAAAATGTTTTATTATAATTGCATACTCAGATACAAATTATTGTGTTCTTTGACTTTGGACTTCGAAAAAAAATAACATAATGGCGACTCCGCGGATGCTAGAACCATAGCGAGCATCCAAAAGTCCCAAGCCAATTTATGATTTAAAAATAGTTAGCTTTACAATATATTCTTAACCATAGGTACATAAGATTGTAAGGTTTCCCATGTAATATTTTATGTTATGTATAGTTACCTAATATTCTCTTATTTACGCAATCAATCTTACAACTATCCGCTATAATGAAGTTGTGATTGATCCCTTCTAACGACATCCAGTCTTGACATTGAAATGTAAAATCAACGCAAAATATAAACATAAATTCATTAAGTGTAGCGGCTGCCGTTGACTGAAGTCTTAATCTTTTCCGCATCATTATCCTGCTTAGAAATGAGTAAGTATAAAACTCGAAAATTCTGTTTCACAATTCACGGATAAATATATTCATTAGATAAATATATGGGTAAGGCCGCGGATTTTGACGAATTCGGAGCTTAAAATTTGTCTTGCTCATAAAAAAAAACTGATAACATCTAGAGAACTCTGATCAATTTTAAAATATTCCCCTATGCTCAGTTACATGTAATCAAATGAAATCAAAAAAAAACGTCTAAAGTGGTAGTGTGATTTTCACGGTAAGTAGTGATTATTATTAAACGGCTGATTTTTCATACGAAAGGGTTTAGTTTTAAACGTCAGTAGCATGTACTATTATGTTCAGATTGCAATTATTTACCAAGATAATCAACCTTTTTTCAAATATACGTTACACTTATGTTACGAATACGTTACATTTTCACAAAACGTAACGTATTTTTTATGTTACGTAACGAAAATATGTGGTAAAGGGAAGTGGACACAGAAATTTACTAATTTAAATGAGTTTTATTAGATTTTGAATGACAGCATACTGTAACAAGTGTTTGCGAAACAAATCAAATTATTTTGTTATTTAGGTATTTTGATTTGCTTTTTTAGAAGTAATCAGCTTTTTTCAGTGGGTAATTTTACCCCCCTAGGGCTAATGAAATACAGTATAATTATTAACTCGTTTATTAGTGTTAATTAATAACAGTTAATTTTCCATTTAAGCATTTATGCTGATTTATTTTAGTTTATTTAGTTCCAAAGATTATGGCATTAAAACATTTGTAAATACTGTTAATTTAAGTAATTATTAAGTATGAGAAATTACATTATATGGGTTGATTATTATATTTGATTAAAACTAGTATTTAGCGATAAAAATATGTTTTTGTTTTACGACCTTTATTTAATCAGAGTTCATACCAGTATGAGCTGAGCTTTATAGTAACTTTTGTTGCGTTTTATGGTAACGTAACGTATTTTTTTTATGTTATGTCTGTGTCACATTCGTCAAAATCCGCGGCCTTACCCATATCCCTATCCTTTTACACAGGCATGTAAAAGGCAAAAACAACTAACATTTACCTGATAAATATACTATATTTGGGAATAGTAAAACAAAAAATCTAAAAGTAGAATATGACTCAATAAAATAGTGACATAGTGATTATATTTGTATTTTTATATTCTTCACGTAAAGACTGTAAATAAAATACTATTCAAATGAAAAATATAAATCTACCTAGTTAGAAAAAGCTATAATTTTCAATTCAATTCAATAACACGAACATTGACCAGAAAACATAAAATTAGCTTATTTTGATCAGAAGAAGTGAATAATAAAACCGTCGTAGCAACAACAAGGCATCAAAGTACGCTACGTGTATTGAATACTCAATACTAAAAGCTAAAAAATTACAGCTAACACAGCTAACTACTAAATTTTATCAACCCATTGTTTTTTCATTTGAATACCTACTGTTTTTTTTTCAGAACACCCTTTATTACTTGAAAAAGGTTAGAACCCTGAGATATGTGTATGTTTTATTGGTCTGGATTTGTACTTTTTTTGTAATACCGATCCACAACTAATATTAATCCTCTTCGAAAAAATATATAACAATATGGCAGCGTTTTAAAAAAGAATCCAAATAATCACCATACACCTACAAAAACAAGGCCCGTTTACTTTATCCAGACTCGAAAATAAACACTCGGTGAAAACACATCAAAAACGACACGAGCCTGTGAAAGTTTTCAAACAAAGTAATTTACTGAGGTACGTCACACGTAAATTCTGTTGCCTTGTTGAAAAACAATGGAGTCTTTACAAAAGAATGTTGCCAGTTACTCATTAGATGGCAAGTGCTTACAAAGAATTCAGAAAATGCCTCTGAATTGAAATTAGCCTCTTTGTGTCAAATTTACGGTTCAAATTTGTGTGCTTATCATCTGTAATCCACTTTATTCCATCGGCACGTAATACGTGTTTAAATTCATGATCGGTATTTTTTTCGTTCGAACAGAGGTGTACGGAAATTGAGTAACAGGACAATGACTAAGGATGAGTTTGGTTCTTGCTCTTGCTTATTGCTGATTCATGGAATGATTAAATTATAGGAATGTCGTAGATAATGTTAATGTAAATGTATTATAGTCATGTGCTACTGAAAACGTTTTGCTACCGTCCAGTAGAGTGGCATGAATTGAGTTTAATAGTTACAGTAGAATAGTTTTAGTTCCTAATTTAAATGGAAAATGGAATGGAATGGCTTAACCGTTAATTCGACAGATTAGGGGATAATCGTGTGCTCAAGCTTCTTAAAAAAAATTGGCACTCACTAGTCTTAATACATATATATGGTTAATAAAGTTATTGTGTAATTAAGGGTTAAATCACTGATAAATATTTTTACTTATGAAATGTTACAGATAAAATATTTGTTTAAATTTTGAATTGAAATTGAAATTATTTAACATTTTTGCTTATTTTAAAATAAAGATATTCTGTAAAAATCTGTACAGATTACTCCTTAAAATTTATAATATTTTCGAGGTTTTCATTATTAAAGACCAGCGCTATTATTTTAAATAATCTGGCCGGAAAATATAAATACCGAATTTTAAGAGAACTTCTTGTAAATATGTAAAATCCGCCCTACAAGTCCGCAAAATAATTTTCTCAAACATGCAATTAAATGTTGTCATTATTTTCGTCATAATAGGCTTTAAAGTATGACGTTCAAGGCGGATGACCTCGAGATAATAGTAAAGGATTATCATACGAATTTAACGGCGTAGGCCGGTAAGTAATATTTTTTCAAAACATGGCGTCGGTTTTCATGGACAAGCTAAACTTTGATTCTGTTTTTTTGATTGTCGTATTTTTTATTTCATTGCACATGTTTGAGAAAAGCACTAAGCATGCCTCGCCGTGAAATGGGCTTACCGGCTTCGTATCACTGTCCATACCTACTCAGCCGATAAGCCCATCTTTCCCGGCGTCTGCAGTAATGTCCCTAAGATGATTTTTATATTCTGCTACAGCGAATTGTTCCAATTTGTATTATTTTTTATGAATGTCTCTTTTGACTTGGCGGTACTAAAACTGAAGAGAGAAACAAACAAATTAAAAGGAAAACACATTTTTACTGAAGCCAAAAGAATTAATGTTACTGCGAAGTTGAGCAAAGCAACCATTTATTTTTGAACGCGTATTGTAAGGAATAAGTGCGCTTATGAACCACATGGACATTTTCCGGGTAATAGGATTTAACTGCAAATAGGATCCCATGTTTTCAGCTTAAATTTTTAACCGAAATGAAATTTAAGGATTTCAATTTAACTTTTTAACACTGAAGGACCAACTCAATCAATATCGTATTTCGGAACCTATATTATATTCATTGTATTTAATTTTTTGACTTTATTTCTTAAATGTATTTAATTTTTATAATGACTAGTTTTCATTATCTGTACTGTATCCGTAAAAAATGTAAGCAAATATGACTGGGTCGCGTTTTATAAAGTCACAATTTACAATTTCGCTGTTTGCCTCTCACACTAAGGCACGCACATATTGGTTAGAAAGTGAGGCAAACAGCGAAATTGTAAATTGTAACTTTATAAAACGCGACCTTGACTGTCAATTCAATAAACTTTCGTGAGACGTAATAAATATAAATATAATTAAACGGATAAACTCATGTGTATTTAGTCACTACGCGGGACATGTTTTGGAGAGCCTAGGTTTCCATTATCTTATCAAGCACTGCCCGCTTTCACGTAAAGGTGCATTCAGACCTAAAGAGGATTCGCTATTCTATCCCCCGCTCTACGAAATCAACGAATCACGTTTTGTGTAACGATCGAATTTCGCAGAGTGGGGGGATAGAATAGCGAATGCTCTTTTGGTCTGAATGCACCTTCAAGCGAATCGCGAGCGCGTATAAAATTGTGTTCCAAAAGTGCGTTCCGTAAAACTACCCAACTATAGTCCAAAAGCTCCCAACTATGGTCCAAAACTAAGTCAAATATCTTCGATTAGTGTAGTTATTATATTATTGACGCACTTGTTACACAAAGTCACCTCATTAATGATAAAAAACTTAGATCAAACCAAAATTAAAGATTTCTATTAATGCTTAGTTAGGAGTTGAACTTGTGGACCAAAATTGTAGTACTAGATTATAGTTGTATGGTTTTACGGTTCGTATTAAATAATGCAAGTTTTTAGGTTTGTTTACATTTTTTTCGTTCTCTCCTAGCGCACAGTATATATAACTATAAACATAGTCTTCATCAAAGATATCTTTATATCCTTAACTAAATAACCGCACTAAATAAATTAAGGAGGAACGCCTGTTCAGCAAGTTAAGCAATAGAGGGACATAATACGATTTAGGGCTCGTTTATTATACATTCACACACTTTGATAAGGACGTGTTCATTGCGCTCGAGAATGTTCCAAATGATAGGAAATAATTATGTAACTTGGGGGAATTGGAACATTAAACTTGGGCGTTATACTCTGGTGACGGTGCTTGATTTTTTTATTGTCTTTTAATAAGTAATTCAATGTACGAAATATCATAATTTGATATTCACTATATTATATCGTCGCCTGGTACCCACATCACAAACCTTAATTGAGCTTAGGGAGCTTAGGAGCGTGGGACTAGGTCGATTTGTGTTAAGATGTCCAAAAATATTTATTTATTTAATATTTATTCACAAGTGCTGCACGGTGAAGGAAAACGTCGTGGGGAAACCAGCATACATGAAGTTCAAGGGTGTATGTGAAGTCTCCAACAAGTACTGGGCCAGCGATGGGACCACGCAAAATAGGCACGTTTGTCGAGTGCGGAAAAAATGCCCAGAATACAACAACAACAACAACAAGTAATACAACATCATATTTTCACAATAAGCACCGATATAGCTCTCAGAATCGCAAAACTTTAGTGACAATAGGCGGGTCATACTGCACGTAGAATTGATGGCTGTTGGGATGAATTTACATATTTCGTCTCACTGGTGAAAATGGCCCCCTCATGTACAATTTGTATATACCTAATAATAAGAGGAATAACTACAACTAAACAATTGACTTAATTAAGTAATTTATTAATTCGTTTTTGCCCCCATGCTGTCTTCTAAGTTGGTTAATTTTTTTTCTTCCCTTTGAGTTTCTTTGAGGATGTATGCATATTTTCTCACGAAGTCTTCTTTCATGGAAACCGACCTGTGAAAATATTTTTTGTAGCGTATTGTAGGTGCGTGCGTAATTATATTGGTAAGTCCTCTGTCCCGGTAACTAGTAAATACAAATCCCTTTGTAAGTTAGGTAAATTTAGTTAAAGTGTCCAAGTTTAGGGACCTTACGATAAGCAAACTAACATGTAAGCACTTTCACAGGCTTGTTTGTGTGTGTTTGGGTTGGCCCTGTATTGACACAAGCTTCGAAGGAATATTTAATGTAAATTTAACTGTTTTAGTTTTAAATCGTGTTTTGATTGAGAAACTGAAACGTAGTTTAAATTGATTTGATGACCGCTGAAATTTATATATATATAAAAAACTTAAGCGAAAATGTTGAAATTGGACACAATTTCAACATTTTCGCTTATGATATTACCACTCGATGATATGTAGTTGAATATGATGGACAAGTCAAAACTTAGACGCCATCTGGATCTCTGGTCAGTATGTTAAACGCCGACTTTACTCGGACCACAAAAGTATATTGATGTCAGCGACACGAATAGAATAAAGCAATTTACACAATCGCCAGAGAGTGTCCGAGCTGCTCAATCATTGTACTGCTTCCTACAACTCGTATTTTTATATATTTAAGGCGTAAATTTAACATTATTATCGCGCTTATTAAGAACTAGCGACCCGCCCCGGCTTCGCACGGGTACTATAAAAACCTTCCTCTTGAATTACTCTACCTATAAAAAAAATCTCATCAAAATCCGTTGCGTAGTTTTAAAGATTCAAGCATACAAAGGAACATAGGGGCAGAAAAAGTGACTTTATTTTATACTGTGTAGTGACTAAGCAATATAATATATTTCTTTGAAATGTCTTAATGTAAATAAGCATTTTCACTTACGATCAGGTGGAGTGGAGCCACTTTGTTGTGCCAACAAAAAAAAAAACAAAAAAAAAAAAAAGCCTTATTGTTTTTTATCCAGGCGATCTTGTATCCTTACCATGAATCGCGTGGGGTGGGACATACCAGTAATTACTACCGTCTTCGTAACTTACCTACACTCTCGCACCGATCGCTCGCACACATAAGCCAGTACGATTGGCATGCAAACTTGCTTGGGAAGTATAGCCAAGCGCTGACATACACGGCCAAGGCCATCCCAAGGTAGAAGAAGATGCTAAGCTGATATCTGACTAATTTATTTTACCTAAACTTTAGCTATGCAAATCTTCGTACTCACATAATTATATAATGGCTATAAAGTCTAAGTTGAAATCAGTAGTCATGTACTATTTTATTCGACCTTCATTTCTTTCAGAGCTTATTTTATAGCTGTAGAATCCTTTGGCCTTATTAAGAAAATAAATGAGCGTTTTATGATTTCCAAAATGGTTAGTCGAATTTCTGGAAAATCGCTAATTTTGTCCATTACAAGCACAAACAGGCTATTTAGACACAAGGGTTCCTTAACGATGGCTATTTAGGGTCTTAATTATTATAATGTTCATAATGTTATTATCTGTTCTAGATTTGTTTGAATACTTATTTAGGTACTTTAAGTAATAGCATACTAACTGAAAAATATTGCTCAATGTGCTAGGTAAGGTAATGTAGTTGCATTTAAATTAATAATGATTAATAAATTGAATTGCCCGTGTGGTGACGGCAGTAAGAATACATTTGTGTCACCACCCCAACTCCTCCTTTGGGTGTCGTAGGAGTCGACTAAGGGATTGAAATGCCACTGACCATTATTTGATAAAAGATGGATGATGGGCAGCAGCGTCATCATAGTGGACACATTACTGCGATCGCCAATCCGCTTGCCCAGATTGGTGATTATGGGCATTTACCTCCTAATGCGTCTATACGTATAGTTAATAGGAGAGGCCTACGTCCAGCCGTGGACTATCATAGGCTGATGAAGTGAAGAAGTGAATAAATTGAAGTAAGGTAAGGTGGGGTAAAATTAAACGGTTTTTAATGGGGTAAGGAAAAGGTACCTGTATACGCTGTGCTAGAAGGACGACCCCCATTAAAAAAAACCGTTCCATCTTACCCGTTGGGGTACTTATGTAGGCTGGGTATGTATGTATGTAAGGTAAGTTGTTACCTTACATAACATACATAACAAGCCTATATCAGTTGACTGCTGGACAAAGGTCTCTTCTTACCTAAGTATATGAACGCATTAGGAGGTAAATACCGTAATCACAGTGATGTCACCGAGCAAACGGGTTGGCGATTGTAGTAGTGTATCCCCTATGATGACGCTGCTGCCCATCTGATCAGCATCATAGTAATGGATCAATCTTAAATAAATTAATTATCGGTGACAATTCCATCCCTTAATCGACTGTTACGAAATGCAAAAAGTTGGATGAAATTATTGAAAAAAAAAATTGATAATAGGTACCTACTGGTATCTATATCCATCAAAAATACATAAAATTTACTAAACGACCAACTTTATATTTTAAGTTCAACTTGCATATAACTAAATATTTTATTATATATGTACGCCATCACATCATCAGCCTATATTTGACCACAGCTGGACGTGGGCCTCTTCTATTAAATATGCGTTAGAGGCATGAGGAGGTAAATCCCCATAATCGTCACGCGGGTATGCGGATTGGTGATCCCAGTAATGTGTCCACTATGATGACGCTGATGCTGCTCATCATAATCGAGGAATAGTCAGTAATACTACAATCCCTTAGTCGACTCTTACGACACCCACGAAAAGAGTTAGTGCGGTGACAAATGTAGGTATTCTTACTGCCGTCACCACATGGTCAATGTATTACACGTTCTTTAGAATTTAGGGAAAAATCGTGTACGTATATTTCAACATATTTTGACACCAAAGTCCCTTTATAACCTGATAGCAACATTTTAAATTCTTCCCTTCCGTTCAAATTGGTATGATTTTGCTCCCTTGTGACATACTTTTTGCTCGTATGAACAGGAAACCCTAATACACTCCCACACGAGGCCCGTTTTCGCTCGGCTGTCGTCGATTACTTGTGCCGCTTCTTATATTATTCATGGTGCTTAATATTTGACGAGCCCGCACAACTTTGGAGATTTACTACGGTTTTCACTAAAAAGCGGAAAGACGCATTGATTTTTGGAGTTTAAACGCACTTGGGCATCTTCATTTATTCATAGGAAAGTGTGGTAATGGGAAATTTATGGTGGAAATATCCGTAAAAAGGCGAACTGCGGCTAAAGATTTATCTTTCCCTTTAGCCTTCAATATTGATATTTTTATACACTGTCGGTATTTAATTCACCGATTGTGGCAAAATGATATAAAGGCACAGTTCAGTTCGCATGCGGGAATAGTTTCTACGTAAGTAGGTAGTTAACTTTTAGTATGCGTTACCGTCAAGTAATTCAATCAAAATTTGACTTTGACGACTATTGCGTAAAGTCAAATTGTAATGGAGCAGATCTGCTACTAAGCATGCGGAAGGTTAATAAACCTGATTTAGCCTCACTTGTAAATTTTACAACGGTCGGGAACGCGGCAGTAAGTTGTTATGATGCCCATAATATTTTTTGACACTATTCGTATAACCTCGCGTTAGTGGTCTATCCCGAGATTGTGTTGTAAAAGCTGATATTGATAATTGGTATCAATGATGCAATTACACACATTATCAGCCTATTTTAGTCTACTGCTGGTAATAGGCCTCGCCTATACTTCCCCTGAATCTACAATCCTTTAGTAGACTATTACGACACTCAGAGGAAGAGGGGTGGTGATAAATGTATTCTTATTCTTACTGCCTTCATTACGTCTCCATAATTGTGTGCGCAAAATGTTGTGACAATGGACGCTCCAGCAAAGTCTGAATCAACAGTATTTGTAGGTACTTCCCAACTAGCAAAATTTCGTCATATAATCGTTGCGGAAACGTAACATATTCAGGCTTTTAGCTTATGAAATTGGTCATAAAAACGTAATAATTACGTTTATATCGTCGACCGTAGGTTCAATTAGGGTAAGGGACAAAATGGCGAAAATGAGTTAAGTATACAGTTTTGTTCAGAATTTTGCGCTCTTTCGAATGGTGTATATAAAAAAATTCTAGCTTTGAAAAAATGTTCCTTACCCTATTTTTTTTTAGGGTGTACCGGATCAAAATAGCTCCAAAAAATAAAGTAATTAGTAAAAAATTCTACACAGCTACTAAGAATTAGTGTAATGTACGTAAGCAACCGAATTTAAAAAAGGTAACCGGCCTGGCACTTAGGAAATGACCCTTACACGGTTTATTTTGGATGAGAAAATAACAAAAGTGTTATTACGCTAATAATTTTGGAATCGAAAAAAAATATTTTGCCGATACCCTAAAGTGATTGCGTGTTGTATTGAAATAATTGTTCCTTACTTTAATTTGCTCGCATAGTAATTTATACGATGTGTGCGTTACGCAAATTTTTTGTATGTTATGTTTAAACTTTATACTTGACAGAATATTTCTTTGACGGAATGAATGAATAATTTAATATTATTATAGATAGTTAAATACATACGAGTAGACAGCCATGACCAAGGAACAAATATTTGTGAAAAATAAAGACACAAATAATGCCCTCGCCGGGATTCGAACCCGAAGTAGTGTAGCTTTAAAACATTCAAAAGTGCTTTTGCTATGCTTATTTCAATAAAAAAAAAGTTTGCGTTGACTTTGACCATGTTGTGCAGAGTTGCTGCTAGGAAGACTCAAGATTTTGTAGAAATCATTATACAAGTCTACGAACAAATAAAACATGGAAGCCGCATGCCATACTAAATTGCCTTTCAAAAACGGTCCTGAATTTTACTTGACAAATGTCACCACCTCATCAATGCATCACGGTATTGAATTTCCATGTCAATCTATAAAAACTTACACTGCCATTTAAAAATTGTTGTGATTGGTCCATCAATGTTTTGATTGGCCATATTCTATAAACATTTGTCAAAAATGTTGCACCAAAATATAATAATAATAATAAAATTTAATTCAGAATAGATCCATATGCGCGGTGTTAAGAAAAGCGCTATGTCCTGCCCATCTTGGCACATTATAACATGGACGTGTAACGTGTTCAATTATATTATAATTATTGGTCGCAGACACAAGTGATCACGTTCAGATATATGAAATCTATTGTGTAGAATCGCGACAAGGCATGAACAAAAAATTATCCTAATTAAAGGGGTGTTCTGCGCAGTATGCAAAATATACAAACTAAAATCAATTTCACCATTTATTTCCCAATGATACGCCATTTTTATTCCATACATGCTTATTAAAAATTAGAAACAATACAAGTACTTACAATATCGAAGACTTTTGAAAAAGTCAAAGCTAATATATGAATAAAAATTATATAAACAAAATCTGTACTAATAGGTAATAATAAAATATGAAGTAATTTCTTCCAACTCTTTACTTTGCGATCATTTCTTATCCAAGGCTTCCGATAACAAAGTTCATTAAGTAAATTATAAAATGGAATTATAGTGTTTTCAACCGACTTTAAAAAAGGAGGAGGTTCTCAATACAACTGTTTGCGATTTCGATGGTTCTTTTTTTATTCGAAAGCTGATGGTCTCATTATAATTTGGTCCAGTTCTGATAATTATAAGTCTTAATTGGCATTCAGCATGTGCATTGTGCACGACAATTGGATGAATAACTCGATACCACGTCAACCGATTTCCATAAATAAATTTTTTACCGACTTCAGAATAAATCGAGTTAGTCCCGTTTGCATCAAGTTGGGGTCTGATTATGGGATCTCGGAGATTCAATTCAATTCAATTTCTTTATTTCGCACATATAAGTTTACAGTAATAACCAACACACTTACACGGTAAATTAAAATTACAATTATACACAGATATCGGTTGAAGTCGGTTTTTTTAATGATTATTGATATCGTTTGTCATGCAGAACTCTTCGATCGGGAAACATTATCATCGTCGTTACGTTACTCATGGTCGAATTTTTCATGGCCATGTTTTTGGGGGGCGTACATGCCATGTCACCCCCACGCATCGTGTCCTCGCAGTATATCTGTTGACCATCGCAGCGGCTGAAGCCCGAGTACCCCTCTTGCTGGCAACATTGCCCCGGTTTGTCTCCCTCTGACCTGCACGCGTTATCGCAACTTGGTGCACGCTTTTCAGCTTGGCTGACAACAGCCACAACGAATAGAAGAATAATTAAAAAATTAAAAAACACGACTGCCGTTTTAAGCGAACTGAAAAGTAAAAAATAATTCCTTTTTCAGGTTAATTCTTGTTAGCGTATCTACATAATAACAGGCGCTTGTCTTATTACTTACTAGATTTTGTTTCAATTGCATTCGGGGAACCTTTCATTTCTGAAAATATATATATATGGAGGTTCCCCGACTGCAATTGAAACAAAATCTAGTAAGTAATAAGACAAGCGCCTGTTATTATGTAGATACGCTAACAAGAATTAACCTGAAAAAGGAATTATTTTTTACTTTTCAGTTCGCTTAAAACGGCAGTCGTGTTTTTTAATTTTTTAATTAATTTATTTATTTGAAACCTTTTAGTGAATCTGGAGATTCCTTAAAGTTGGTTAGAATTTCAAAAACCGATTTCGCAGAGGGCTTAAGCTTCACCCCGGGGGCCCGAGGAGTTCCCATCCCGCTAATTTTGGGCGAATCCGAAGGGCACGCCACGTGAGGGCCGGAATATTACTGGAACGAGTTTAAATTTATGTTGAGCGAGTCCGAAGGGCGAGCTTCAGGGTGGGAAGCCGAAAACTGAGCTCGCGGAGGCCCCGACCTTCACTTCGAGAGCCCAAGCACGTAACTTGCAAATTTAAATCGAGACCGAAGGCCGAGCTGCGAGGAAATTACTACGATGCTTCTTCAAATACCCCGGCATCTAAAAAACCGACATCCGCGTAGGACCCAAGGTACGACGAGCGAGCCCACATGGTACAACCGTCCCTCCCAACTAATTTAATAATCGAACCGGAGGGCCAAGCGTGCAACGGTTCGCTTCGAACTCCAACGAAGACTTAACGCCGAGCGGCACTCAGAGGCGCGCTAGTTCGCGAGGCGGAAGGCCGAGCCGCTAAAACCCAGCACTACCACGTCAGCCGACGGAATAGTGTAACGTTAAAATGGATCCGACGATCGTTTCAGCAACCTGCAAAGGCCGTAGGACATACTCCGCGTAGGGCCAAAGGCCCGAATCGTTCCTTAGAGAAGCGCTGGTTTGCGAGGCCAAAAGCCGAGCCCCCAGCCCAGACCACCGGGGTCAGAGGCACAGACTGGAGTGTAACTATCGGGGTGCTTCAAGCGCAAGCCCGATGGTCGGAGTCCCGACGAGCGAGCCCAAGCGGTACAACCGTCTTTCTTAACTGCCTTAACAATCGAAGCCAGAGCCCAGCGCTACCACACTACGTGATGATATAGTGTAACATGAAAACGAATCGGAGATCTGCAGACCCGACGATCGTTTCCACAACCTGCGAAGGCTGTAAACCGTGCTCCGCGTAAGGCCGAAGGCCCGAAGTGTCTTGCAAGCTACCAGAGCCCAGCGCTCCTTCGCTTTACAATGGAAAAGTAGCATTAGAACGAATCTCAGGGCCGCAGGCCCGAAAAATCTTTTTGAGAAAATGCGGAGGCTGAAAATGCATAGGGCCGAAGGCCTGGAGTGCGGCCACCCAGCGCGCTTGCCTGGGAGCTGCGTGAGACTCAAGTTTCCAGGCCAACCTGCCTTCATTCATACCAACTCCCCTGCGCAAATGTTAAGCGCAAATGTGACCCTGATCTGACCAAAAACCAACGGCAGAACGTTCAAACCCTTGCCCCCCCCTTTAGTGTTCCTCTCCAGCACCATATGTCTGACTATGCTCGTTTTCTAGTGACGATGACGTTGTTGTACCTATCGTTTGCTTAATTACCAATTTGACATTTAACAAAAACGGTAGGCTCATATTTTGAAAAAAACCGACCCATATTAAAAGTCTCTTACCTATCTCGCAAACTACGTAGGTACATATTATTAATATATTTCAAGATATTAATTATTAAGATATCATATTATGAATGAAGTTAAAATTAGTTAATATACGCGAGTTTATCCGTTTTCATAGTTTTATTTCATGAGTAATCCTCGTGGTAACCGAAGAAAATATTAAGCTATCAGATTGTTAAGATATTTTAAATTTTATGCGCATGTTACAACACGTATGGCAATTTTATTTGGCTACAATTGCTATTGTGATTGTATTTTAGGGACATTCCTGATATGCGAACCATATCGTACGTTATTTTGACCACCTCCGTAGCCTAGTTGGTAGTGACGCTGCCTACAAAGGTGGAGGTTCCGGGTTCGAATCCCGGCGAGGGCTTTATTTGTGTATTTATGTATCACAAATATTTGTTCCTTGGTCATGGCTGTCTATGTATTTAAGTATCTATATGTATCTATCTATTATTATATATATCGTCGCCTGGTACCCACATCACAAGCCTTAATTGAGCTTATCGTGGGACTAGGTCGATTTGTGTAAGATGTGCCAAGATATTTATTATTTAGATATTTATTTATATTTTTTGATATTGTATTTTGGCCATTCTCGGCAACGCTGGCCTAATACTTGTTGGGAACTTCTCATACATCCTTGAATTTCTTCGCAGATGTATGCAAGATCCCTCACGATGTTTTCCTTCACCGTAAAGCACTTTTTGTACAGTACTGGACTAAATGTTAAGTTCACACCACGATTTTGATACGAAATCGACTGTTTGGGCTATCATTTTTCCAGCATTCAAGTCGACATTTATCCTTGAATTTCTTCGCAGATGTATGCAAGCTCCCTCACGATGTTTTCCTTCACCGTAAAGCACTTTTTGTACAGTACTGGACTAAATGTTAAGTTCACATCACGATTTTGATACGAAATCGACTGTTTGGGCTATCATTTTTCCAGCATTCAAGTCGACATTTATTTCCAACTAATATAATTAGGACTGATTATTGAGCTATTTCTTATTAATTAACCGTTACTTTCGAACAGTTCAGACAACTGAGGCAGCTGTGGCAGCTTTTGGTAGTCATGTCATCATCAAAATATGACAACTTCACTTGCCTATGAATTATTATCGGATCCAAAGTATAAAATTGTTCAGATTCTATGGGAAATTAATATTAACTAGCTCTTGAAATTTTACTGGTAACACTGAAAAAAAAATATTGCCCGAAAGTCTATTTTGTATCGCAATCATGGAGTGCACTTAAACTTTTGACCGGTACTGTATATCAAACGATATATCGTATATAAGTTTTATTTGAAAAACTCATCGGTTACGAGCCGGGGATTGAACCCACGACCGCTGCGTAGCAGCCGTGCAATTTACCCCTTGACCACAAGCGCGTACATACAATCTATCTGTTTCATACACACTTAGCGTTCAAGAAGATGTGTCAAGGGTGACAGTCCTGTCACGGCTCAGGCATTGAAGAAAAACTTCAATAGTGCGATGTAGAACATTTCGAGTTTTCTCTTCAAACATATACTTAAACATATAACTTGTATATATATTTGCAATCGGCATACAATATGCTTTAATTTGATACCCAAATCATAGCATTTAGATGACACATTATTCTTTGCGCTTTAATTGTATTTTAATGAACCTGGCTTTTCTAGAATAAGTAACAAACATATAAGTTATATACATATTCGTAATCGCTGTTTAAAGCTCTTCATTTTGATACCAAACTCGATAGATTTCTTTCATATTTTTTTTTTTTGGTTAGATAATATTGAATGTTTAGGCCGCCATATTGTTTTTAACGTGACGTCACATATCCTATGTTACCCGCGACGTCACGAGGATTCTAATGATACCTTACACTATTAAAAACGGTTAAGTGGTCGCGAAGATCTGCGCGTTTAAAGAAAATATGAAACATACATAGGGACTGAACACATATACTCTCCTTTTGGCAGTCGTGTAAAAAGGGTAGTCTTTAAATGTTTCAATGCAGCCATGATGAGTAACTGTGAATATTGTTTTCTATGCTGGATTTATATTGGCTGTAAAGGAAAATTAACAAGGAAAATTTTCCTTTAGGTTCAGGTTTGCCTTCATCTGTTCTTTTTAGTCGTAGTTATTATCAGTCTGCGGGACGTTTTGGTTAAGCTTTAAGTGGTACCGGTACCACAGAACAATTAGAATATCGACAGGTACTCTCGATAGATTTTCTGCACCACTTACTACCTACATTTTTGTAATCGTGTCCCCACTGCCCAGAGGTTGTCTGGAAGAGATCGCTTTTTAGTGATAAGGCCGCCTTTTGTGACCTCTGTTTTTTGTATTTCTTTTGTTTTGTGAACTTTTGTTCTTTATTACATGTGAGGTGTGCAATAAAGAGTTTTGTATTGTATTGTACTCTAGTTCACAATCGAACTATTTCAATCACTTTTTTTATGTCTCTGGTTTTTATGGGTAAGTATATTCTCCTACACGCTTAGAACATGATTGGTGCGACAGTATGTCGCAGCGAGATAGATTTCCCGTCTTTTCCTTAGTGTACGAATTATATAATGCGACATAATATTATTCTCATTTATACTAGTTAATTGAAATAATCCAAGTTATAATACTGTTAAAAAAGTTTATTATAATTTATGTTATGAATGATAAAAATAATTATTATTTGTGTTAAGACTGTTAATTATTAATTGTAACTTTTTAAGTAAGTTATATTTAACTGACAAAGATCTGTTAAAAAAGAAAAAAAGTACATTATTTAGGTTTCTTTCTGTCATAATTATTTTTAGATAATTACTGTGTGGTAAAACTATCAAACATAATAACTTACTTTTTACCTGAATACTCAAACGAGATTCTGATCAGCTAAATGTATGTATCTTTTTTTATTTTTTGACAAGAAATAAATATTATTACGAAAATAATTATGTTTCATTCCAAGAAAAAACTTAGCGTAGGTACAGGTTAGGGAATAAGACATTTCAAGTAAACCACACAAACAATAGGACTTGAATTTCCTATACACATTTAGACAAAATAACTTATTTTTTTTCTTATTTTTCAAAACGGATCATCCTTACGCTAAAACTCACGTAGCATGTTTTTACAAATACACTATCTTACATTATTTTGCTTTTATTAAAAAAATC
>JALPQI010024045.1:0-14356 GCA_025490895.1 Thaumatotibia leucotreta | reverse complement strand
TCCGGCACAAATTAAGCACCATTTACACTTGCAACTTTTGATCCGGCGGTTTTCATTAACGTCCGACCTTTCTGGCTTAACCCTGTTGCGGTCGGGGATTATTTAAAAAGATCCTTGAACGGGTTAATCGATTTTGTGGGATCGTTGAATTATTAGGGAATTGTTATGAGATTGTTATGAAACTTGCACAGGTAATTTTTAATGGAAAATGGTAAAATTATTAGGGAAGCCTGTGCTACATTTATGAAATTTCATCATCATTATCATCATGTCAGCCGAAAGACGTCTACTGCTGAACATAGGCCTCCCCCAAAGATTGCCACAATGACCGGTCTTGTGCCACCCGCATCCAGCGGACTCCAGCGACCTTCACCAGGTCATCAGTCCACCTCGTGGGGGGCCTACCCAGTACCCACGCTGCGCCTTTCGGTACGTGGCCACTCGAGAACCTTCCCGCCCCAACGGCCATCGGTTCTACGCGCAATGTGCCCCGCCCACTGCCACTTCAGTTTAGCAATTCGGAAAGCTACTTCGGTTACTTTGGTTCAACTGCGGATGATCTCATTTTTAATCCGATCTCGCAGAGAGATCCCACAATGTCGCAGAGAGACTCCTAGCAAAGCTGAAATTTACTGACATCAGATCGTAATTTTTGGCATATCACGTACATTACCAGCCTATTACAGTTCACTGCTGGACATAAGCCTCTCTTACTTATGCGTATGGACACATTATGAGGTCAATAATCGCCACGCTGGGCAAGCGGGTAGGCGATCTCAGTAATGTGTCCATAATGATGACGCTTCTACCCGTCATCAATCTTTAATAACTGAATGGTCAGCGACACTTGAATCCCTTAATCTCGACTGCATGGGAAGAGTTGGGGTGGTGACAAATGTACGTCAGTCCGCGGCATATTATTCCATTCTAAATCGTCTGAATGAATGAATGTCGTTTATTCACCAATAGTAGATTGTGTCACAAGGGATCAAAATGGTATATTTCCAGCGTGGGCGTATATTGAATCCTGAGCGTAATGAAGGATTCAAGCATTAACACCCAAGACGAAATAATTTTGATACCGTGTGACACATCCTGCTTTTCACACCACCTATGAGAAAAATAAAAGATATATTACATATTTATGCAAATAATCGATTCTGAAGAAATTTTTATCAATTATGAACGTACTATTCTATTTTCATATTTCATTGTAATTTTTTAGGCTGGCAATAGAAAGTCCTTGAACAGAAAAGTGCTACTTTGATCCCTCCTAGCAGGGAAGAAAAGACCCGTATTCGAATAGGTGGTGTGAAAAAACATATGGTATCTACATAGTACAGGTGTTACATGTCAATTTGTGTATCCTTAGGATGTTTAGCCTGGATAGGGTTACCTATCATAAAGTCGAAAATTGTAATGTCGAATATTAGTATCCCGAAAACGTTTCCCATTTTATTAATTGGCCTAAATTTTGTTTGCCCGAAAGTACGTTTCCCTGTTTATTATTTACCCCCTTTCTCAATTAGCAGCAATTTTATTTCGCTTATGATTCGAATCAACACTCGTAAAAATTCCGAAGTATCATTTGCCAACTACTTTTTTTGGCATAAAGTATTTTGACCGAAGTATTATTTCCCCCCCTATCAAACAATCGAATTCATTATTTCGAATAAACACTTGTTAAAATCCCGAAGTATTAATTGCCAACTACTTTTTGTGGCGTCAAGTATTACTGTACCGTGTTACTGAACTGAGTACTTTCTGGGTTGCTGAAAAAAAAATTACCTTGAAGACTAAGGCGGGAGCAAAGCTAGCAAAGCTCCCGCCTTAGTCTTCTAACCTAACCTATCCGACTCGGATCTGCCCCGGGAGGTTTTTTTCGCTCGCTTCGCTCACTCACTGCGGAAATCACGTTGCGTAGAAGTCCTAACCTACATTCTTCACTTTACTTAACTTTACGCCGAAAAATGAATGGCATAAACATTGTTGCGCATATTTTTGTTATGCCGAAATTGTTAATCCTAACTTGGTTGTTCCTAAATATTGTTTGTCCTAATGATTTTCGTGTCTTATGTATATGTATCGAAAAATTATTGTGCATAATGGTGATGTTCCTACTATTTAATGTACTAAAAGTGATTACCTACCTTTAACTAACTTTAAAAATATTTTTTTATTCCTTATACTTAACTATTACTAAATAATTCGCCCTGTTGTCCAAAGAATTTAAGTGAGCAATTTTGACCTGGGAACCGATCGACGAAGCCCCGCTGCGCGGGGCTTCTATTTCCGCTCTAAGGGATAAAAGGTACCTAACGAACCTATCCAGGTTAAGGTAGGGGAGGTTCAGATTATTTCTTTTTTAATGCGGGGGGCTTCGCCCCCCGTCCCCCCTTTTTTTTGGTTTTGTAAGTATGAGGATGTGTAAACAATTGATTAAAAATACTTTCGTATTTAAAGACTACGCCATTCACTCCGCCCTAGCTTCGAAACCTAATGAAGTTTCGAAAATCCCTTATCCGATTTTCACTTGTCCGACAATCGTTCTTCTGGTTATTGATATAAGGGAAAATTACATTTCCGATTTATGAAAAGGTGGTTACCAAATCGATTGTCAAATAAAAATGTTGGCAACCGTTGTTCTGGTTACTGATATAAGGTAAAATGACATTTCGATTTCGCTTAGCATCGGATTTATGAAAACATGGTTAACAAATCGGTTGTCAAATAATAAATTTGGCAACCGTTCTTCTGGTTATCGAAATTCGGGAAAATGTTGATGTGGAATAGAAAACGAGGACCATTTCAAAAAATATGGTAAACAATTTACATGGATTATAAAAATTCGAGGAACCGTTTTCGGACAAGTGAAAATCGGACAAAGGATTTTCGAAAGTTCAATAGGTTACCCCTGGATAGGCATGTGGTATCAAATAAAATTATAAATTATTTCTAACTACATGTCACCAACGCTAACACAATTTCGATGACCTGACATGTTATTCCCGTGTGTGGTTAAAATGGCCGCAGCACGAAATTTGGTGCCAATTATTTGGTGATGAATTTTGTAACTAACTAAACATTTCAAATCTAGCTAAATCCGCCATACTGTAAAGTGTGGCTTACAGAAGACGTTTATGAATAGGGGGTTCAAACTATCAAAAATAATGCTATACTATTGTATAATAATACATTACTATAGAGGTCGGGACGAAAGGGGTTGCCGGCCGAAGACATATAGATAGATAATATAGTGCTATTCTCAAACATGCAATGAAACAAACAACAAAAACATTAAATTATAAATATTAGATGTCATATACCAAAGAAAAACGACCAAGATCACCTATGTCCGAGGTGGGGATCGAACCCACGTACTCAGCTTTCGCGGCTGATGCCTGTACCCCTCGGCCACTCGGTCTTAGCAACCACCGGTCAAATTTCTCGGGTATATGCAATCCCTTACAAGGCTAGGCGCCTTTGACCATTCTCTGAGGGCAAGCAATACATGCCTGCACCTCCTATTAGAATACTTTACAGTTTTCTAGAATAGCTAGAGAAAACTGGTGCTGCCATCTATTGAACATATTGCGAAAGTACAAATCAAATTATTTATTAACTAAATATTTTGATTTGTACTTTTAATTTTTCTCCAGTAGTCACACTACTTAATTCTATATAAATTATAAATATTAGATGTCATATACCAAAGGAAAACGACCAAGATCACCTATGTCCGAGGTGGGGATCGAACCCACGTACTCAGCTTTCGCGGCTGAAGCCTGTACCCCTCGGCCACTCGGTCTTAGCAACCACCGGTCAAATTTCTCGGGTATATGCAATCCCTTACAAGGCTAGGCGCCTTTGACCTGACAAAACATCAAAGTAAAAAAGTACTAAGTATTGCATAGTGGCAGAATGTCATGATGCCTGATTGCCTGTGCCACAAATTTATGTGATGTAATTCCATTAACCACCTCTTGTCCTATTCGCACCTGAAACGTCATACTTCGCAGCATAAGGAACATAAGAACAATATTAAATGTACCTAACTCTTTAAATAAGGATTTTCCAAGTTACAGCCAAAAAACACAGAGGCCTTCAGTTTCTTTTGAGGCGACCATATAACGTAGGATTTATGTCACATACCTATTCGCACTCCTAACGACAAAATCATGTACCCTAAGAAATGACGCTAAAACCAATTAACTAGGGGCCGGCAGATATAATTAGTTGGGACCATTCATAACACGCTTACGTCAAAGCGTAGGTTCGGATGAAAGGGTCCTAATACCAAAATAAGATAGGATTTGGCCGACCCACGCCGTAAATACTGGTAGGCACAAATTTTGCCAGGGCCTACGTAGGTTTTTATAATTGTTATATATTTACAAAATAAATTAATAATACGCCAAGACAAGCAGGTGGGCTATTATTATCAAAATTGTCCCCGGCACTTTTTTATCACGCCTATTTTTTATGTGAATTCTACTAAGAATTGTAAGCTCGATCCTTATAGGATAGGAGAAAAAACTGTCTCAAAATTTACGGACATTTTTCGAACTTTCCATTCCGTAACCGCTTTTTTTACTAATTTTGTAATTAGTAAAAAAATGGTAACAATCTGGAAATAAACTTGTGTCTGAAATTATCTCCTATCAGGACCGAAAGAACTCACGATTCTGAGTGGAAATCATACTTAAAGTTCCATAAAAAAAAGGTGAGGAGACAATAAAAAAAATGCCCAGGTAACTGATTGATATCGTTCCCCCTTAATCATAAACGCCGTGTAACTAGTTCGTCCCTTTCCGTCTTATCATCATTTCTATAAGATAGAAAGGGACAAACGATACTTATCGGGTTTTCTAAAGTTAGGAGACATGAATATTTTGTGATTAAGAGGGTTTATACTTTAATTGACTATGAAATAAATGAAACACGTTTATTTCAGGCATCAAAAGCCCATTGATAAATACCTTAAAACTAACAAACATACATAATTAGAATAATTATGTATAGAATATATCTCAACTACTAATATCATTTCGGCGATATAACAGACTGGCTCCGTTGTGTCGTTGTGTGTATAAGATTAAGAAAAATATCCTCGTAAGAAAAGTAAAATTAAACGTATTTTTATACCTACTTACTGAAAACTATTTACACTTACTTGATAAAAAAAAACACTGTACGGGTTTGGATGTAAATCTCTGGCTTTTACGAAGGCAAGGCTTTTGATAATATGACCTGGCAACCCTTCTATATAGGGTTGCCACCTAAAATCTTTTCAAAATAAACTTTTAGCAAGCACCTCATGAGTAAGCAAATGTTGAGTGAGCGTGCCGTCCGCACGCGACGGGAGATGATCCTTTAGGATGATCGGAAAAGGCAAATGTGTGTACAGTTGAACCATATTAACTCTTCTAAACAAATTAATTAAAATATGATTTAACGGCTATCGGCGTAAATACAGGGTGAAATCTTTTACATGAGGCAAAATTACATTTTCTGGATCTACTCATGATTACAGGTGTAGTGAGAAATTACTTGCCTTCGGAAACGTTCGTAAACACATGCTGTTTCAGGCAGTGTCACCGAGTCTGACTGAAGTAGCATGACAGCTATTACTGTCAGTCTCAGTGAGATAGACTGAAACAGCATGATGTTGACGAACGTTTCCGAAGCCAAGTCATTTCTCACTACATCTGTACCTACAGCTAGTTTGGGACCATCTTTGAAAATTTTACCACAAAATCGCTCGCGTCGCTTTTGGTGAGACTAGTGCCTTACTATGGACTGTGTGCGGTCTGAGAGATAGTAGGGCATTTCCACAAACCGTTGTTGAAATCACCTTGTTATTTAATTTGGTTAAGTTTAGGCTTATTCGACTCAGAATCACGAGCTCTTTCGATTCTGTTAGGAGAAATAATATGTCCATAATTTTCATACAGTTTTCATTCCTTCCATTACGCTACCGCCTTAGAAACATCTATGAAAAAACGGTATCGTAATGGAAAAAAACATTTTGGGACTTTTTTTTTTACCTATTAGAATCGTAAGAGCTCGTATTCCTGAGTAGATCAAGCCCAAACTTGTCCGAATTAAATAACAAGGTGATCAACAACGGTTTGTGACAACGCCCAGCAGTGTTATTCACTAAGAAAACCGCCTTGCTGTCAGCGCTGTGTCAGCGCTGCGGCAGCGTCGAACCTAAAAATGGTATTCACTAATGTACTTTAAACGACACTCGTGCTCGGCGACGAATGTAGCGTGAGCTGGAACTACACTGCGTCGCGAGTTTGACGTTTAATGTACGAACTTCGTATTCTCTAACGAAAAACAGCGACGAACTCGCCCACAACCTCGCTCACAGCCTCGATTCCTAATGTTAAATAAAACAGCTAGGATTTTAGACAAGGCTGTCTCGACGTCGAGCTCGTTGACGAACGCAGCGTCGAATGTGTGAATAAGAGAATAGCATAGCAGTAACGAAACGCATATATTATTATGCGTCGGTGGCAATGAATGTGTGAACACATCACAGTTATACCGGTTGCCTGAGTTTACACGCTCGATACACTTCATGAATAGACTTGGCCCAATTATCGGGTTCAGTGCAGTGTGACACGAAATGTGATTATTATCATTCCGATATGTAACGATGCATGAACTTGCTTCCGTGATATGGTTTCGGGACTCCAAATATTGCAGAACGGAATTACATGCTGACAGGAGAATATTGGCACGAGTGACAGCAGTGTTGCCAGAGTGCTTCGCCAAGTTGCCAATCGCTAACGCTCAGTAGCGTATCGTAGTTTTCCCTCTCTGTTATTCTTTCGTATTAGTGCGACAAAGACAGTTAGTTGCCTATCGTTCACGATTAACGATTGAGCGGTAGCGATTGGCAACTTGGCTAAGCATGTAGGTCTACCAACTTATTAGCACTCTCAGACTTAAATCTACTTATGTTTCAAATTCGTATTATGATGAACAATTCTCCATACGTTTTACGAAATGTTTTTTTATTTTGCTGTAATCCTTTAGAGTGGGGTATCGTTGAATAGATCTTTTAAAAAGAATATAAGTAAGGGTTTCAATAAAAGTAAGAGATCCCTTATAGGGGTAAGTTCGCCTTTGTACCTATATATCTGTATAATTGTGTTATAACTTGTTTGGTGTACAATAAAGTGATTTACTACTACTACTATAAGTTTATTGTAAAGTAAAAAATATTTTCGGAGACAACCACTCCGGAATAAAAAAAAATGTCCCTTTCTTTTAACTTTTGATCCGTGGGTCCAAATATGAATAAACTTATAAATAGTGGTCTTTATAGAATACTTTAAAATAAAACTATTTAAAACATAATCGGCGCAGCCGTTTTTGAATAACTACGGAACCCTACACTGAGCATTGCCCGATATACTCTTGACCGGTTTTTATTAGTGTAATACGATCAATTCACACATGGAATGACTCCTTAAAACAACTTTACATTATATATCGGATTATGTCTTTTTTTAATATGTGACTTAAAATCAAAAAGTTGAAGGCCGCGACAACCCTGAACGTTGCTAAGGTTATTAAATTATGTTCTTTCCGTGCACAATCCGACTTTTGATCACCTCCCTAGATTCACCCTGTAGGGCCATTCAGCACCGTATTTCGCTCAAGCTACCTATTCCTCATTTCTGTAATGAATCACCCTCGTACATTAAACATCTCTCAGTTGATTAAGGATGTTTGCAATCTCTTGGCGATTGTAGGAACACCCCTTATTCGCCGGTATTAACAATCACTTTGTTTCATTTAGGGCCTGTTTCAATACCCCCGGATAAAATATATGTCAGATATATATTAATATTAACTGTCCTTTTCTTGTATAGGTACGCAATTACGCATGGGGATTAGGAAAGTGATAATTTTATCTGACAGGTATATTATTTGGGTGTGAAATACTTTGTTTTAATATCATTATAAATTAGGTAATAATATTGACGTAGCTTTCGTTCAAAATGATTGAGAACCTCTTTCTTCAAATTAGTTAAACGATGAACAATATTACTTTTCATCACACTTGCTGTCTAAGCGCGCCGTTGCTTATAGTCCAAGAGCCAGTGAACCCTGAGAGTAACGGTCTTCCTGTAAGGTTAGAAATTTGTATACTAACGGTTTATGGAATTCTAAGAACAATAGCCATGACCTGGCAGGCGTCAGCCCTGCACGTCATCAGGCCCTTTATTTTTTGTACTGTTAAGTAAATTGGATTTCAAAACTTGTTTCTGTAAGTTTGAAAAATTTATAGGATAAAGTTAATTTATTGTACATCTTAAAAAAAAATTGACAGGCGATTACAATAAGCAGACGTATATGACAGGTCAATTAGAAAATGCACAGTTGATGACGTAAAATAAACTTCATCCTGTATACTTCAAATTTTTACATGTCTTCAAATAAACGTCTCGGAGTAAGTATGTGCAATGCCAGGCGGTTTTGAACAGCATAAGACCTTGCCAGGCGAGGGGACAGTTAAGTAAATTGGGTTTCAAAACTTGTTTCTGTAAGTTCGAAAATTTAATAGGATAAAGTTTATTTATTGTACATCTTAAAAATAAATTGACAGGCGATTACAATAAGCAGAAGTATATGACAGATCGAATAGAAAACGCACAGTTGATGAGGTAAAATAAACTTCATCCTGTATACTCGAAATTTTTATATGTCTTCAAATAAACGTCTCAGAGTAAGTATGTACAATGCCAGGCGGTTTTGAACAGCATAAGACCTTGCCAGGTGAGGGGACAGTTGCACCTCTCAATCGCACGCCCTTAGCAACTACTCTACTACTACTCGCGACTAACTAGCGATTACTCGCCTGTATTTTTTTAAAGATGTAAGTACAATAAATAAACTTTATCCTATTAAATTTTCAAACTTACAGAAACAAGTTAAGAAACCCAAATTACTTAACTGTCCCCTCGCCTGGCAAGGTCTTATGCTGTTCAAAACCGCCTGGCATTGCACATACTTACTCCGAGACGTTTATTTGAAGACATATAAGAATTTCGAGTATACAGGATGAAGTTTATTTTACCTCATCAACTGTGCGTTTTCTATTCGATCTGTCATATACTTCTGCTTATTGTAATCGCCTGTCAATTTATTTTTAAGATGTACAATAAATAAACTTTATCCTATTAAATTTTCAAACTTACAGAAACAAGTTTTGAAACCTATTTACTTAACTGTCCCCTCGCCTGGCAAGGTCTTATGCTGTTCAAAACCGCCTGGCATTGCACATACTTACTCCGAGACGTTTATTTGAAGACATATAAAAAATTCGAGTATACAGGATGAAGTTTATTTTACCTTATCAACTGTGCATTTTCTAATTGATCTGTCATATGCTTCTGCTTATTGTAATCGCCTGTAAATTTTTTTTAAGATGTACAATAAATAAACTTTATCCTATTAAATTTTCAAACTTACAGAAACAAGTTTTGAAACCCAATTTACTTAACTGTCCCCTCGCCTGTCAAGGTCTTATGCTGTTCAAAACCGCCTGGCATTGTACATACTTACTCTGAGACGTTTATTTTAAGACATATAAAAATTTCGAGTATACAGGATGAAATTTATTTTACCTCATCAACTGTGCATTTTCTAATTGACCTGTCATATACTTCTGCTTATTGTAATCGCCTGTCAATTTTTTTTTAAGATGTACAATAAATTAATTTTATCCTATAAATTTTTCAAACTTACAGAAACAAGTTTTGAAACCCAATTTACTTAACAGTTCAAAAAATAAAGGGCCTGATGACGTACAGGGCTGACGCCTGCCAGGTCATGGCTATTGCTCTTAGAATTCCATAAACCGTTAGTATACAAATTTCTAACCTTACAGGGAGACCGTTACTCTCAGGGTTCACTGGCTCTCGAGCTATTACGCGCGTAGCGGGAGTAATAGAAAAGTGAAATTCCCTAGGGAGTAATAGAATCGTCAGTACCTCATTTAATAATGTTATGTTTTAAAACTTATTTTTTTGTCGGCAAGTGTGATGAAAAATATTGTATGCATCACGGTCGATAAGCGGAATACTAACTCGAGTCATAAAAGCCCTCCGCCTGACGGCGTCGGGCTTCTAACACTCTCGTTAGTGATTCCGTACTTACCTCCCTTGATGCACAATGAACTATTCCTCTTCCGCGATACAGAATATACTTAATTTTCCGACCCTCCCGCCCCAAAAATAAATACCCAATTTACTATAACAAACCACCACCAATAATACTATACTCAATGAATAGTATTATTAATTATTCAAAGTAAAGTAAAGTAAAGTAGTAACTACACGTTCTCTATCGCGGAAGAACAAAGTAATATTGTTCATCCTTTAATATGGACTTCCGCAAAGTAACGCATGATTCAATTAATTATTTAAAATTAGTTTATAATCATTATAAAATCAAACAATTTTTTTAATCTTATAAACATAAAATATTGTTGGGTTGATCGAAAGAAACCAATTAGGTTAGATCTTTTTACAAAACCCATTAGCTTAAAAGAAGTTTCAATTTCACAGTTTCTTTATAGGCAAAGGTTTCAATTAACAGAGCTTTTATATTGGCTTTAAAAATGAGGTATTACTTTAATAGGTAATAAGTAACTTGTAAAGACTTTTCAAAGAACTAAGCCACTCAAAGGTTTTTCTAAATAGCAATCGCAATAAATTATGAAACTGTAAATAAAATAAACCTTATTAAAGCTATTAGGTAAAATGCTATTAAAAATCTCCATATAATAAAACGATAAAAAAAGAAACAAATGAAAATGTTTGTAGCTTGATTGTAAAAGTTTCAAAGGTTATATGCCAAACATGTTTTATTTTATGACCCTAAAAAACGTGATGCAGTGGTGATTTTTGTATGAGATTATGTATTGTTTTCAATTTCTGATGTATTATCTAGCGTGAAAAAGAAATACAAGTTCATCGGATTTTTGCACGATGATTCGAAACAACTACTAAAAGCGTGACAGAGTGGTATAAAACAAGACAACGAAAATAATTTTGACCCATACCGATGCCCCATTATTACACTTAGTCCAGATTTAATTATCCCGAAAATGTAACAGAACTCTGTATGTCATATTGAGGTACTAATATGGCACTTCTACTATAATAAATATGAGATAAGATTGAAAGAACCATATATTAAGGCCAGCGATGTGTAGGTATATAAATAAATATCTTGGGACATCTCACACAAATCAACCTAGTCCTAGGCACGGTAAGGCTTGTGATGTGGGTACCAGGCGACGATATATATAGACAGATACATATAGATACTTAAATACATAGACATCCATGACCAAGGAACAAGTATTTGTGATAAATAAATACACTAATAATGCCCTCGCCGGGATTCAAACCCGGAACCTCCAGCTTCGTAAGCAGGGTCACTACTAACTAGGCTATGGAGGCTGGCTATATTATATTATTTTATTGACATACCAAACAGGTAGATATCACTACATAGTTTAAAATAAAGTCACTTTTTCTGTCCCTATGTATGTCCTTTTGTGCGCTTAAATCTTTCAAACTACGCAACGGATTTTGATGAGATTTTTTTTAATAGGTAGAGTAATTCAAGAGGAAGGTTTACATGTAGGTATAATACCCGTGCGAAGCCGGGGCGGGTCGTTAGTAGGTACTTAATAAAATCAGCTGTGTAGACAGTATCTCTACCCACTAGGCTACGAAGGCCGTCAAACTATGCTGTACTACACTAGATTATAGTTACATACTTCTACTTTAATTTATTTTCATTAGACGATTAATATCACATTTGCGACAAGGTCAGACCGATAAAAGCGGTGTTAAAATTGAATCACCAATCATACATTTACGATGGCGAAAGCTATAATATTATGTGTGACCTCGTCATACTCTGATTACTTCAGAAAGTTCAAACGATTAATAATAATTGTTAGTATAGTAAATACATATAGGAACTTATTATGAAATAAAATGTATAATTTACATATAGGAACTTAAAAGGTATAATTATATTGATTTAAACTTTCACGATTATCACTCATATTGTAAAGACAAACGGGTCTTAATCGCGTAAACTTACGTTTAATTATATCCAGACGTTTCGGGCATGACGTTACACCCGTGATCGCAGGCAGACTCAACGGGTGTAACGACATGCTCGAAACGTCAGGATATAATTAAACGTAAGTTTACGCAATTAAGACCCGTTTGTCTTTAAAATATGAGGTATGATTATGTAGAAATAATGCAATCTGATTGGCACTCCTAATTCCAGAAATCCATAATTTTTATTTGATTGTAATTTAATGAAAAGTAATTATTATATAGTAATTACTATTTATAAAATAACTAAACGTGTATTTACTTAGTCACGCGCGGCATATTTCGGAGAGCCTAGGTCTCCATTATCAAGCACTGAGCCCGCGTTCACGCCTCGCGATGCGCGATTTATAAATTAGAATTGAATGCTGAATGGACCTTAAAAGTATCATCACAATTTTGTTCCACCTTGTATTGGTCTATACACAAAGCTGCAACAGAATAAAAAATACTGCTATGCTATTCTCTTATTCACACATTCGACGCTGCGTTCGTCAACGAGCTCGACGACGAGACAGCTTTCACTTCGACGTAGAGCGCAGCGCTGCGAAAAAGGCGGTAACTCTCGACGCAGTGTAGTTCCAGCTCACGCCGCATTCGTCGCCGAGCGCTAGTGTCGTTTAAAGTGCATTAGTGAATACCATTTTTAGGCTCGACGCTGCCGCAGCGCTGACACAGCGCTGTTAGCAAGGCGGTTTCCTGAGTGAATAACACTACAGCAACGGTAGCGGGAACGATTGCGGCTGTCATCGGCTGTGACAATCTGACAATACTGCGGACGGGCTCACGCCGACATGACAAATCGCTGTCCCAATATTATCATTGAACAACGCTGCATCTCAAGACTACCTTGTCGTAATTTTAATTCTAACAATGAAGTACTAGAATTCAAATTTCAGGCGCGTACTAAAGTCAAAGTCAAAGTCAAATGATTCTTTATTCAAATTGGAATAGCAACAATATCTTTTGAATCGTCTAAGTTACTTAAAATTAAAACTACTTCCGGTACTATTTTAGATTACAGCGTTGTTCATGATAAGCAACGTTTTGTCAGCTTGCAATTAGAACATTGTCACACTGACACGTGTAGTCGAGATTTAATACCTCGAAAATGCAACATGGAACCTTGTAATATTAAGACTTACGTGCCAAAGAGGCTTGGACACATGACCATTTCTTGTTTGTGTCGAATTAAAGGACAAATGAGGCTAGGTCATTCTGCAATCGTATACGTAAAGCGATAAGTAATGTATAAAAACAAAAGTATGAGAGTGACAGATTCACAGGAACAGTCACGTGATTATTTCCATGTACGCTATTATGGTCACGTGACTTATCGCTTATCGTATACGACTGCAGAATCTTGGCTAGGCCTGCAGCACTCTCTCTCTCTCTCTCTCTCTCTCTCCTTGGCAATTATTATTCCTATCTGATACTGGGGTCTGCCTTCCTCGTTTTCTCTTTTCACTTTGCCCTGTCTTCAGAAACTTTGCAGCACTTTAGGTCTTCCTTGATTGAGTCCAGATGTCTTTTTGGGTTTCCCTCTTCTTCGGGGTTGTCTTCAGATTCAGATTGTTTATTTGCATAAAGTACAGGTACATGCAAATACAGGTATACGGAGTATTTACAATTATTTACATTATTTACATCATCATCAATTACAAGTTTACAAACATATACATAATTTAACTGCCTTAAAAAAAACAATATACATCAAATAATATGTGTCTTCTCCTGCAGCAGCACTATTTGTTCCACCTTGTATTGGACAACAAAGTAAACTGCAACAGATTAAATAATGCAGCAACGGCAGCGGGAACGAATGCGGCTGTCATTGGCAGCGACAGGAGAACAGAGACGGGCTCACACCGACATGACAAGTGCTCTGGCTGTTTTCTACTCTGTATTCATTTTTAGCAGTTTTATAGGCAACATTATCGTTCATGAGTCGATTGCAAAAAAAATCTACTTGAAAGCCTTTAAATAAATAATACCCACTTTTTGTATTTATATTATATATTTTTCCGAATCAGAAATATTAACACTATGGAGTGCCAAGAGGGCTTGACACACCCAACCATCCCTTACTTTTGTGGAATTAAGAGTTAAATGGTTGGAAAAATTTGATCACTATTATTATTATTTTATTTAAACTTCATTGCACTAAACAGGAGTACAAAAGGCGGACTTAA
>JALPQI010024044.1:0-11183 GCA_025490895.1 Thaumatotibia leucotreta | reverse complement strand
GAGATAAGCGGTGGTGATTAAAAAGCCCATTGGAGCTTGCTGGTGATAACGGTCCACTGGAATTCGGTGAGAGCAGCCCCATTTGAATTTGGAGACATGACTCCATTAGATTTGTGTGTGCCATTAGTTTGTTCCATTGTGTTCTGGTATCTGGATCTTTAGCTGGTGGGGGCGCGGGGGACAGCGGCCACCGTAGGGGCCCGCGCTGTCTGGGGCAATGCGGCCATGGCGGTAGATTAGGCGCTACGCTTGCGTTTTCTGCAGCGGAAGTTCCCGCGGCGAAAGTCCGGTGCCATTTTCAGTTGTGGCGAGTATTGTCAGAGGCGATACTGGATGCGTCGGCACATGGGTTGGAAATAGAACCGGCGCGAGGCGGCTCCGCGGACGCACTGCGCTGGCTAACTCGGTCGCCGGGGCCGCAACCGCTCGGACTATTTTAGTTTACGTAGATGTCGAAGTGCATGCGAGATGTCCACTGATATTCGGACCTTCGTTATTTTGCTATATCACAATGAACTGCAAAGCTATTTTCCTAGACTCATTTAAATCAATAATCGAGATAAAATCATCACAATGTAAGTAATGATGAGAGAAAGTGCATAACAATGCATCTTATGGTACCACAATGGTGGCATGACGGCAAATAAATAGATGCATTAGTGGGTTATTTGATAAGCTGTCAAGTCAATGGCGCAGGCGCGGGGTAGTCGCTGCGCAAGAGACCGGAAACCGTGAAGGCCGTGGGCCACCTGACTAACTAGGATTTACGTAATACTGCGCACGTTTACATAACAATTTCGGTTTTTGTTTTTATTTACAAATATGTATGACAATAACTATTGCAAAAAAATAAGATGTTAATGTAAGAGAAGAAAAGTTGCTGATAAACTTAGACAAATACCACATGATTGCATCATAGGTGTCTACAGATGTAGTGAATAATCTTTTTCCTTCGTATTTTCACGGAAACTTTCGAATTTATCTTTCTGACTCGATTAGTTTGCAGTGCAATGGATACCTACTGAAGTTGATTATGCAATATGAATTCAGTCGTTTACGTGAAAAGCCGAAGATAATTAATTATACAATATATCTGTACAGATATAGTGCAAAATGTTTTTCCTTCGTATTTTCTCGGAAACGTCCGAATTTATCATTGTGTCTCAATTAGCTTCAGCGCAATGAATACTGAAGTTCATTGTGACAACAATATGAATTCGGTTGTTTCCGTGAAAAGCCGAAGATAATTAATTATACAATATATCTATACAGATATAGTGCAAAATGTTTTTCTTTCATATTTCCGCGGAAACGTCCGAATTTATCATTGTGTCTCAATTAGCTTCAGCGCAATGGATACTGAAGTTCATTGTGACAACAATATGAATTCGGTTGTTTCCGTGAAAAGCCGAAGAGGATATACTAAATAAATAAATGATAAGTATATTTGTAATATCTTTAAGGAAGAGTAGATATTAGCAAGCAAGGAAGACTAAGAAATAATACATTATTTTAAACAAACCGAAATAGGTACCTACCTAAAAAAGTTCGACAACATGTGTCAGCTACACTAACCAGGACAAGAACTATCAGGTAAAAAACAAAAACAAACTAGTGACAATATGGACATTACCATCATTTTTCTATTGGTATAATCCGGAATTATAAAATAAGTAAATATACTTATACTTAATAAATTTAATTGCTCATATTTTGCACGATATTGCCAAATTGCGAAATGTTGTAGGTGTCAAGGAAACAAATGAACTAGTTATGTTTTGACGCAAACAAGCGTTTATTTCAGCCAACGGCGTAAACACGTTAAGTTCTTGGCATGCAAATCCATATAATGATAATGACCATACAAATAAACTTCCGTTGATATAAGATCGTTTGGCAAGGTTTGGTTCATTACCAAAATATCAATAAAAATATGTAGATCATGAGAAAACAGGTTTATGAGAAATTAAGAACTGGCATGTTTATGCCTGTTCTATTTTGCAAGTAAACACATTACTGGACCAATGAAATTGTATATGTTACGTTAAATCTAGACTTGACACAATGACGTGACCCGGTTTCAGCAAGTCTAAGACTAATCGCTGTTTAGTTTGATGTACAGTTTTAATTAAATGTGCGTATGGTAAATTTACTAATATTTTTTGTTACTGAACTAAAATGTATGGTATAAAATAGGACGACGTTGATGCATACCAAATCAAGAATAAGACTAGCAGTAGATACAAAGTACTTATCCATAGTCAGGTAAAACTCTTTGCGCATGCATTTTATATTTTGTTTCTTTACTGACAATACACTTGTAGATCAGAATGTTTGTGTCAGTAATCTACAAACTAGACAGGTCAAAGTCAAAGTCATAGTCGAGGACAGAGATACATGGACTAGAAGATCCAATAGTTCGGTTTAGGGTTGTTGTGGATAGCCCATGAGGATTAAAGACTCGAAAACTTGGAACTCTGGAGTCTAAAAGACTACTGTTTGTATAGTTGATAATTGAATAGGCTTGTTTTATACGTATGAATGCTACATATAATAGTAGATTGTGTCACAAGGGATCAAAATGGTACACTTCCGGCGTGGGGAAATATTGAATCCGGACCGTAGGGAGGGATTCTAAAGTGGAATCCTGAGCGTTAACGCCCAAGACGAAATAATTTTGATACGGTGTGACACATACTGCGTTTCACACCACCTATGAGAAAAAGGAAAAAAAAAAATATATCACATATTTAATATTTATGCAAATAATCGATTCTGAAGAAATTTTTATTAATTATGAACGTACTGTTTATTTTTCATATTTCATTGTATTTTTTTAGGCTGGCAATAGAAAGTCCTTGAACAGAAAAGTGCCACTTTGATCCCTCCTAGCAGGGAAGAAAAGACCCGTATTCGAATAGGTGGTGTGAAAAAATATTTGCGGCCTTTTGAATCTACGCCACGAGAAATTCGAAAATAGCGTTTTTTTTGTCACAATAGCAGTTAAATTCCGTGGATTCCTTCGATACATTGGATCACGTATTCTGCAGTCGTCAATAATTGACATGATGACAATTAGGTACCTATTCTGTATCTCATAAGTAACCAATTATCTATCATCTATTATTTGATAATAAACGTGTTTATTTACATTCAGAAACAACTAACGATGAACATCAAACGTAAATCATAACTGCTGCCAATTTAATTTACGGGTCGAAATCACCAATTTAACTGCAACCATCTGTGCCTATGCGCAGCTGCGCGGACATATCAAAACTGTCAAAAGGTCCTATATCAGTATACCTATACAACGTATAGTGCCATTCTAATTCAGGGGGCAGTGTTCCAATAAGAAATAGATAACGGCGTCGTCTGCCAATGCGTACAGTTGACGCAACGTCGACTCGAATCGATCGGATATCTGTGCTTTCATTGCACATTCAACACAGACTACTATCAGACGCCGCATTATGATATTTACGTGTATCATGCGTTTATGAAGAGCACCATAGGTCATCACACGTAAGGAAGTCTTTTTTACAAGCTTTTATTTAGTTTCACTGTTTCGTCACGTCACGTCATCAGCCTATCACAGTCCACTGCTGGACGTAGGCCTCTCCTATTAACTATGCGTATAAGACGCATTAGGAGGTAAATGCCCATAATCGCCACGCTGGGCAAGCGGATTGGCGATCGCAGTAATGTGTCCACTATGATGACGCTGCTGCCCATCATCAATATTTTATCAAATAATGGTCAGTGACACTTCAATCCCTTAGTCGACTCTTACGACACCCGCAGGAGGAGTTGGGGTGGTGACAAAATTTGTATTCGTAAGAATACGCCTTTGTATTCGTAATAACAGTGAACGCCGTGTGGTGACGGCAGTAATGCCGTCACCACACGGCGTTCACTGTTTGCCTGTCATTAATCAAATCTTGCGAGTTAATTTTGAGTCACTACCCAAAAGTCGACTGTGTATGATAAGCTATCATGGAGCTGGTATGATGGTGAAGTCCTATTTTGGACACCGAAACTTGGGACGACGTAGGCCTATCAAATTTGGGTTCGTTAAGAGTTTAATGAGTACTAATAATTGTTAGTAGCGCGTGCGGGATATTTTTTTTCTATTAAACTATGCAACTATTGTCCAGTCAAGTGCAAAAATAAGTATCGAAAGAATCCGCTCATAAATATGTCCCGACGTTCTTATTACACAGAATTAGACTGGGACACATTTTTGAACATTTTTGTGTACACCTTATTTTGTCTTTGACTGTCCCCTGTGTGACGTGACAAAATAAAAAGAAACTGACAATTACATGCTACATTATTTATATACCATATCAACCAATTGGAACCTAGGCCACTCTAGAACAACGTCAAAATAACAAATTGCAAAGAGATTTCATACAATCGCCTTTGCAACGTTACTTTGACATGGTTCCTGAGTGGTCTAGGCCTGTAGGACTGATCTCTGACATTCAACCACTACTTCTACCGATATAAGCGAGGATTGTTTTTCCTATCTACATTCTTAAACATCTATTATGAAGGATTTGTCGATGTTAAGATTAAGTGTCATGTGACATCGTTAATTATACAGCATGTAATTGTGAGAAAATGCGTATTGAGGGATTAATAATTTTCCCACGCACTCTTATGTGAAGTGCTTAGTGTCAAGGAAAATATACTTTCTACTAATAAATTGACCCGTCATAGGTATGGGTAGTACGATAGCGTCACTACTGACGGAGGTAGTCGCCGCTAAGCTATAACGGCATATACGAGAGAGAAAAATTCTATTAATGACAATTACATGGCATTGGTGGCATTGTACGTTTGCGATGATAGATATTACATTATAAAAGGTAGCTACAGCTTGTACTGCTCTGAAAAAGACGGGATCTCGGTATTATTGTGGTATTGGAAGTCTTAACTAGGACCCAGCATGGATATTATTATATCTAATTTTCTATGCTAAACCAGTAGGCTTAGCACATGATTGGTGCGACAGTATGTCACCGCGAGGCAGATTACCGTCCCTCTTTTATTAACCACTCAAATGCTTTTGGTAACTGTGGTTACCAGCTGTCACTCTTATTTTACATAGGAATAAAGCTTAACCAAAATTTCAAAGCAAATGAGTGGTTAATGTCGTTAGTAGTAGAAGACGCAAGATCTCGCGGCGACATACTGTAGCACACAATCATGTGCTAATAACCTTACTGTGCAAGTAACTAGAGTATTCATTGCAAAATATTGTATATTTAGAAAAAGTAAATCAAGGAAATTGGGACGAGCACGTCAAGCGAGCTCAGCTCATCTGACGAGCTCAAAGCGAAAATGATTTAACATGTTATTAAAACCATGTTTTACTGACGTGACCCCAAAACGCAGTTGCCGGAAAATGTACAGAAACCGTGATAGATAATTAAGTAAATAGTCGGTTTAATTAGAGGAAATTGGCGGCAACACCCTTAATAGGGCACCTAAATTTCATGGCTCTTGACCCATGTCAGTGACAGAATAAGTAACGAAATAAGATGGCAATTAATTATATTGCCAATGAACGGTTAGTAACCTTAAACCGACTTCAAAAAAGGACAATGTGATTGTTTGTAAAAGGAAAAAACCTTTATAGGATCACTCGCGTGTCTGTCTGTCCCTCTGTTACAACCGATTTGCTCCGAAACTACGGGATGGATTGATTTGAAATTTGGCTTACATAAGTAAGTTGGTGACCCAGCGATGAACGAGGAACGTAAATAAATACATTTTAATTGTTTTGGCTACTTTGGGGCGTAAATTAGAAAATGAAACAAAAAAGTTATGGAAAAACGTATCATGAGATAAGTATATATATCAATTGAAAGGGCTTAGTGAGAGGATTACAAAGATATTTTTTTATGATATTCAGTTAAATAATATGTATTGAAGTCATTTAAAAAAATAGGTGAAAAATGTCTACGACCCACATGTCACTCTGTATAAAAATACGAGTAAAAGTTGTATAATCATTCTTAAAGAGACTTCTTGATCGAGGCATGCGTGGCGAATTAAAAAGTGATCAATAAATACAATTTTATCGTCAATAAAGAGTTCTTCTTTCTTGTATTTGTCTTGCATGGCATCACAACAATTAATGGCCATAACAACCAGCGTTATGATATTTTATATTACTTTATTGAACATGGGAATTGACAAGACAATACCCAATTAGAGAAGAAACCTAATACGTATAATTGTTATGTATGATTAAGCACATTTATTATTAATAAAAAGTTTAGATAGTTACATGAGCTTTTTATTGATATTTCTTACAGGAAAATGTGACTAACACTTGTTATTCTAAATCTAAGAATGCGTGAGACAATTTCTTCAGTTGTGTTGTGTTATGTAAGCGCCGCAGTTCAGTATTTTCGTCTCGGTCAAGGAACGGACGGTACACTTGAACACTCCACAATTCTAGGTTAAAATAGCGTGTCTAATTATTAATATTGTCAAATTAAAAACAGTAATTAAACTGCCACTAACGTTTGATTCATTACGACATAGCTTATCGAAGTAATACGTCAATGTCACTTACATGCATTTCAGGTTTTGAGCAGATATTAAAAAATCACATTCTCACTCTTCGCTTTATTTAGCATTAGAAATGAGTAAATAACTTTGATTGATTGAAAGACTTTGTAAAAATGTGTTTATATTAATTGTAAAAGGAGATTAAACGATCTGTATTAAGTACTTATAATTGTTACCTTGCTGTGACTTCTTTTTCAGATAGAATTTTAATGAAACTTAAGTTAACTTTTTTCTAATGCTAAAAAACGATATATTTATATGCAGGACATCGCAAAAGGAACTGTCCTACATAGGAGCTGCATATTCACTGACTGTGGATTGAAACCCAACTCAAGGAGAACAACTGAATAACGTCCTTTCAAAAGGACGTATTTGTATATGAAAACCATACAAAGATAAGTTGTTTTCAAAAGATTAGGAGACTGCTGTAGGCAGACCGTTCCTCATGAATGGATATCAAGCTTGAGATATTTAGATTGCCCTTTGTCTCGATTGTGTATTGATAGACCAATCTCAGATAAGTGATAAGCTATTCAATTGTGATTTTAAGCACTTTCGATTTTGTACGTGATAGAGCGGTGGCGAACGTAATAAAAAAGGAAAGTTATGACTTTTGAGATCTTAATTACTATACATACGTATTAACTACTATTATAAAAGCGTGATATTATTCAATGCTATTAATTGACCAAACTTTATCCCTGTGTTAATGTACTATGGTCAATTGTGTGGGTATCTACCAAAATAATTTGAAATTTGTCTTATTATAATAAAAAATATTTCAAAAGACATCGTTTTATTTAGTGTAATTCAGTACACACTAATTATTGATAATTGGGTAGGTATAATTTTATAAAGTCGCGTATTCGCCCTTATCTACTGCCAGGAATTGTTGAACAGAGTATAGGTAATTAATGATTAAACAAGTATTTTTGAATACGTTACTAAATCAAACAATTTCACGATATTTTTAGCAATGGCGCAAGTAATAAAATAAATACTTACCGCTACTCGTGATAACTGATCGATAATAACTCGCTTTGGAAATAATGTTTAAAGTAATGATTAACAAGTGCATTGAAATTATTACTAATGTTCGCGATAATATCATTATAATTTTTACAATGATAATTAAACAATAATTACTTAGGCATCTACAACTAACAAGCGGGAATTATCTTTCTGACACAGGCTTATAATTCGATTTTATAAATCATTCTAAAAATATTTACGCTAAGTATGAATGCAAAGGAACGTAAATAATATATATTTTTATTATAATTGTTACAAAATACTTGCGGTAATTTTTTTTATAGAGTTTTTCAATAAAAAAGATATACAAGCTCGCATATCTAAAGAACAAGCATAACATACTATACTTGGTATATATTTTTATTAAGCAAATTGGTTAGATAAAACTTGCACTTATAATGGCAAGCTACCTATACAGGATTGACTGTCCGTTTATGAGGCATTGTTGCGACTTGCATATATCGCAGTCTGATTATTATGTAGTTATTGTATTACATTTTAATATTAGTATTAAGTACCTAATTCAACTAACCATATCATGTATGAGTCTCGTATTACTCGAAATAAATTATTATTATTATTATTATTATTATACACACATTTTTGTGGAATTTGACACTAGGTTTCATAATATTTTTTGTTTATTTTGATGTCTAGAATGCATAGTTAAAATCTTTCGGAATGCTCGCGAGCTCCGTGTATTTAATTGGACAATAAGTTGCGAATAACAGCGAATCTAGTGAGTAGCAACCCCACCAAGGATTTGGTTGGCTACTTACAATCCCGCCAACACCAAAATTCAAATCGCATACCATAAATCGTCAAGGCTGCGAAGATTATCAACGCCACTTATCAGTCTCATCACGCAAGAGAAATTAAAACTTGGACACAAAACAAAAAGATGCTCAGGCGCACCGATGTCGCCATACCTTTGGGAACGTCGAAAACTTTCGTCATGCAAAAAACCTTGTTACAAAACTATTTTCTGGATCATGAATGATATTTTCCACGCAGCGAAGTCGTTGACAGCTTGAGCTGTGAGAGACGATTTACTTCATTTATTCAATTCTAACGAGTTTTTGCTACGTAACAACATGCTTAGTGTTACTGCTATTAGCGTAATAAACAGTAACGTAGATACGTGATGATAATGATTGATTGATGAAAGTAAACTGAATATATTTAAGTATGTTTCTATTATGTAGGACATGTATTACCACTAAATAGAGTGATAGACCCCATTTTTCGGCTCGTACCAATGAGTTTTTCTGAAACTTATGTACGGAATATCAGATGATATTTACCATTAGCTTTTGGTGAAGGAAAACATCGTGAGGAAACCTGCATACATCCGCGAAGAAATTCAAAGCTGTATGTGAAGTTCGCAACCCGCTTAGGGCCAGCGTGGGGATTATAGCCCAATCCCTCTCATATATGAGAGGAGGCCTGTGCCCAGCAGTGGGACATTATATAGGCTAGAATATTACCTCTACATGTATTTTCCCAAAACCTAAGTGGCAACGGGAATACAGCAAAATATTGTTAACTTCGTATATCCGAATTATTACTATATCGACACCCGGACGGTTGAAGGGAAAATCGTCTCGGAGCAGGACTAAAGTAACTCAAGTGGCTAGTAGAATATTATTGTTTTAAGATTCGAGTCCGTAGTCCGGTTTACCACCTTTTGTCTTTTTGTGGCGTGTGAGCGGCCCTGAGAGACGCAATTAAACCGCCCGGTTCGGTGTCTAAGACCAGCTTGCGGGTGTAAAAACGTGGAATCCTCCATACATTCGACGTCCATCTTCAAATAACAGGATTATAATCAAGGTTGACTAAAGTTTCACTTGTCTTCCACTTTTTTACATAATATTTTTTTTGCGATATTATTATGTGAATCTATAATATATTTTTTACTAAACAAATCAATAAAAAGTAAGCATTTATGATGAAGACATTTGATTTTCACAGGCGTCCTTTATGCACGACTGCTTCTGTATTTAAAATAGATTGTTTTTATATTGATTACTCAACTCTTGAACATTATTTCTTTCTATCAAACATGACAAAATAGAATATTAATTGAACGAATGTAAGTTACTCACCCTTGTTTCGAGCCTTTCGTTTTCATTCTTGAAGTGTGTGCGTTCCGTCTCCACCTTATCCAGTTTAGCTCGTAGGGTTTCCAGCTCTTCCTGCAATGAAAGAAACATACATTAAAAATATTTCCCTTTTATTTATAAAAACAATTCGAGGGGTATATTCTAGTATACGTCGATGCATATTTCTACCTAATGCAGATGTTAAGAACAAACGAATAATAACTATAATAAGCTTATAGCAGTTTGATGGACGTTTACGTATGAATACAGGCATTATTTTTGACTCATGAATCATGATGAAACTTGAGAAGTTTGTTTGTATTGTGCACAAGCAGTACTCTATGTTTCCATATAATCTCTAAAACTGTTTGTCTTATTTCGACGCGGTTTTTTACAACGTAATGAGCGATTTTTTTATGCAATAAAGCGCAGTACTAGACCGTTTTCGCCCGTTTATGTCAGTAAAGTTAACTTGTCAATTCGTGTCTTAAGCATCTTCACCGCCCAAATATATCCGACTACACTGAATACCAGGTCACTTAGTCAGACCGGTACTGGACAGCCTACAAATACTGATGCTTGCCGGACATGTACGGTCGAGGAAACTGAATGTATAACAGGTTATGGCTCACTTTACATTGGACGTCGTTAGTACTAAATTAACTTGAACCGCAAAGTGATAATGATAAACATTCTATTTCCTCGACTGTACAGAGCAAAGTCGAGGCAAGATACCCGCCAGATGGTCAGAAGCCATTTTTGCAGTCACAAATGACTCATACAAAGGTTCCCTAAGGAAAGCAGAAGACTGACCAGCCTGGAGTGCATTTCAACGAATAGAGACTTATGGTGGTCAAGATCCTCAGTTATATCATGTAGTTGCAACATAATAGAAGATACTGAATAGTTGAATACGCGTTAATTGCAACCACAGCCTGACATTTGACGAACAAAATGGCGAAGCACTCAGTTCCCATGGCTCGCACGTAATCGCTTGACCCTTGCTCTCGCGTCGGGCTATCTTAGTGTGATATAATTCGATTAGCTTCATTTGAACTTTAACAGGTTGCATCTGGGTTGCAAATAGTGCAATCATTTTATTTGATGCGGTTATTAGTCTGTGGATTAGTGCGGGTGTCGTGAAGAAACGTGTGTATTGGGTCCCAATACACACGTTTTGTAAAGCTCTTTAAGTCCTATGACCAAACTTCGTCCATTTTATAGAGTTGTTTGTCATATATAGGGTGGCCAACAAATATATAGTGCATTCCAGCTGCTAGTGAGGTTTTTAGACATAAGTCAAGTGTCAGAAGTATAGTTCTAAGTAGTTATAGTATCTGTATATTCTCAAAAAGATTTCGATTCTGCTGAAACTTTCAAAAACCTGTTTCATGGCAACCTGCTACCGCGTAGCCTATGGACGCCCGTATCTCTAGAGGTATCATTTGCGCATCTGACCCT